>JAJCXA010000182.1:0-63135 GCA_026770245.1 Clarireedia aff. paspali H2
CTTTAGTTATTAATTCTAAGAATAATATAATCTTATTCTTTATTAAATTCTTATAGTATATTATTATATTAACTAATTTTTTATAAATCTTTAGAAAGTATTATAGATATTACTTTAAATACTTTAAAGCTTTATAAGTTCAATAATATATATCTTTTCTTAATATCTCTTATTATTTGATCTAATCTTATATTATATTATATATAATATCTATATTAAGTTCAATCGAATATATTAACTTTTTAAACTTCTTATTATCTAATATATTATAGAATTACTATCTCTTTCAAGTCGAATATTCGTGATATATAATTTTATTAGGAGATATAATATTATATCTTATAAGCTTAATATTGACTATTTTTAATATAGTTGATTATAAAGAGTTGATAATTAGAAGTGATTTTTTAAAGGTATTCGCTTAAAATCAGATGATCGAGTAGTTAATACACCCCCTAGTATATAGTATTATAACTATATTTACTCTTATCTAGCGACTTTCCAGACTAGTTGCTAGGCTTTGAAGCTTTTCTCTCTTTTTTAAGTTTGTTTAGTCTAATATAATATTAATATAATAGTTTGATTGGTAAGAAGTTGTAAAATTGTTACTAGCTCTTTAATTCGGTTAAAATGGATACCTCTATTTAGTTCTCTATATCGTCTTAGTATTCGATTCAAAATTCGTCTTGACTTGTTGATAGAGCGGATAGGTAGCAATTCTCAAAGTATCCGAGACAGTGTATATGCTTATAGAGTGTAGCTCAGGCACTTTCCTTCAAATACAGATATAATATCTAGCATAGAACGGATTTCGGAAGTATAGTTGGCCTTTCCCATTATTAAAGCTGCTTCTTGTTACTACTATCTACGGATGTTCGGGGGACATCTCAAATACTCTTATTTACCTATTCATCATCTAACCAATCAGTCTACCTGTACAGTCGGTCCTCTCGAGCTACATCAATCCCCTGGATAATTCTATTTCTTTCTCCAATTCAAACTTTCCTAAATACCTTACCATGTGTGATTTCAAAATTCTACTCAGAATCTACTTGCTACACGGTATTCAAAAAGTGCTAACTGGACCTCCTATCAATTAAGCGAATTCTACTTTAACTTTTCCTTTATTGTCGAAGTGATTTCTACTTGCTCCTTCTTATATTGCCATTTTCTACTTTCACTATTGAAATTTCTCTTCATTACTTTAAAAGATTGTACGCTCTAGATCACCGATAGATTATCGCCTTTGCTGTTTTTCAGAATTTATCTATCTCTTCCTTGGATAGCGTGCGCAAGTCTCTTTTATTTTTATGTGTAGCCGTCTACTTGTATTATTTTCAAGACCAGGTATCTTTCATTAATCATCATAGAATGGTTTCTTCGCTTTAAGTCTCTTCTTGCACACGTCTTCCCCATTCCCCGAAAACTTCACCACTAACCTCTCCAGTTAACGGTTTTTCCTCTTCCAAACGTCTTTCGGTTTCTTTTCAATAACGTTCTTCCCTTCCTTCCTCTTCGTTTTTTGGTTTCAATCTCTACCTTACTGCAACCCAAATCCTTGGCTCTTCTCCATTCCGCCAACGCCATATAAGGTCCCAATCCCCAAACCCCATTAACACCTCTTTTCCCATTTTCCTCCTCACCACCTCACCCACAATATCCTACCGCTGCCCTCCCCCCATGCGCCAACTCACACTCCAGCTCCGGACAGCATTCTGTACCCGGTACATGACACCTGTCCTAGATTTACGCAGAGAGCATGAGGCTATACACGGAATACGATGTTAGTTACTTTTGCTTTTATTTACTCAAGCTAATTGAAAGGGAAGGAGAAACAAAGTTCTTACGTCCGGGAATATATCGTCATCTGCATTTGTATGTGCGGCTGCGAAGACTTTGGTTGAGAGGTAGAGAGCGGTGCTTGTTACAGTGAGGCAGTTTGGGGGATATGCATTGTGCTGTTTGAATGAAGTGTATGTAGATTGACCTATGAATCAATTATCTGGAGGATTGAATTAGGAAGTTGTAGAGATTGTGAATGTGTGGGCTCTTTAACTTGTGGAAGAATATAAGGAAATGATAAAATGGTCCGATTGTGAAGTGATGCTAAAGAAGGAATGTTCAGGCGACGTCATTCATTCCTGCACCGGTTCCTAGCATTCCAGAGCGGGAAATATCATGAATTTTTGCGATATAAAAGAATAAATATATGAGTTTCTCTTGCTGGCTTCACCATATATATGACGTGCTCATGGCTCAAGCCTTTTGACTAAAGCACTGACTATCATATATTAGAACAAAAATCATACGCAACGATATATTCTCTCAGTTCCTTAACTACAAGATGTTTACGAAAGCGCGTTAGTCTAGTTCAAGTATTCTAGTTCTATATCTTCCTTCTCATACAAATCTTTCGCTCTTCCCTCTCTCCTCCTTTTTTCCCCCAGCAGCATGATACCTACTCATAACCATCTAGGACTTATCTGGGAACCCCAAATTGACCCCAAACTCAGGATATATATAACGGATGACTTTTCCATTCTTCTGCAAGTCCTGCGAATAGTCATTCAAGATCTTCATATCCTCCTCGTCCAGTTTCGCTACATTCATGTTCGCTTTAATGCGTTCGAGGTTGGTGGATTTGGCTAAGAATGAGCTGCCGCGGGCGACTTATGGATGATTATGTTAGCTTGTATGCGAAGTAGTAGTTTGAAGAATGAAAGGGCATAGGGCAGTGTCGATCTAACGTACCGTGATAACCCAATAGAACACTCGCAGGTGGGACTCCTCTCTTCTCCGCAACTTTCACCACCGGTTCCGCAGTGAACAGCGGACTCCCCGTACTTCCAAGTGGACTATACGCAGTGATATGAATACCCTTCGCTTTGCAGAAATCATAGATTTCTTGTTGTGGCAGAGAAGGATGGTTTTCGATTTGGTTGACGGCTGGTGTGACGGTAGCTTTGGAGAGTAGCTCCTCGAGAAATTTTACGCTATAGTTAGAAACACCGATGGCTTTGGTTTTACCCGTTTTGAGGACTTTCTCTAGTTCTCCCCAGGTTTGCGTATGCGACCAGTCGGTCATTAAGTCGCGGGAGCCGTCGGGGTGCTTGGGGAATTTTTCGTGGTTTCCTGGGAAGAATTAGTGAGGGTCATGATGTAGGTGATGGAGAGGAGAATCGCCGAAGGAATCACGATGAGATGAATTCTCATGATAAGAAGTAAGAGGAGCGCTTACCATTTGGGTTCATAGGCACAGGCCAATGCATCAAATACAGATCAACATAATCCAAGCCCAAGCTCTTCAAACTCTTGTTGATAGCTTCCTCAACCCGGGTATGATACGTGCACCATAGCTTGGTAGTAACGAAGATATCTTCTCTCTTGATGCCTGATGCGAACGCTTCTTTGAGTCCTTGACCGACTTCGTCTTCATTTCCGTATACGTATGCTATTCAGATAATCAGCTTTTATTCGCCGACGAAGAGAATGCAGTAATACATACCAGCATCAATGTGTTTGTATCCAATTGACAGCGCATATGAAACCGCCTTTGAAGTGAGTCCTGGGTCAGCTTGCCAAGTGCCCAATCCCAAGGCTGGGATCTCGGCGCCGGTGTTCAGCTTGAATCGTGTCTCTGCCATGGCGAAGGTATATATATTGTCGCGTCTCTAGAGGGCAAAAGTGGAAACGAAAAGTATTCAGCTCGCTATTTCAATCAGAAAGCGAACAGCGACGTTATCAATCACCCGGCCGGAGAAATAATTGCGAAATCAACCAAATTCCACCCCACCATGGATTTCCAACCCCACCATTCATCCCACCTATGAGCACGCGCACGCTGAAGAAACGCCATATGACGGAATGTGGAGCTTCGAACTTTTGGTTTACTCATCGTGATACTGCGAGCCAAGAAATTTCCGTCCTTGGTGCGAAAATATTAGGAAATTTTATTTATCCGTAGTTTCGGGAAACTGTGATAGATGGGTCCGAATCTGGAACCTTTTTGCAGGTATTGTATGTCAATGATTCCGGGAGAATATAAGTAACAGCTGTGGAAGCTTTCCTTTGCATCTTGGTATCGTCGTCTTTCTCCGCCGAGTGGGAGCGTGATGGTTTCGCATTCGGCGTTGTGAATTTGACGTTGCAACAGGTTGAGCACACATTTTGCCCAGACTTCGCAGTTTCTCTGATCGATTGACATTATTTGCTGGATAGTCAACCAAATACTTATGATGAGAATGCAGACGGAGCGCGAATGGCAGGGCTCAAACAGATATATATATATGTAAAATAATCATGTTGGGGTAAACGTCAATGCTTGCGATGGTTATGCAGTATCAGTAGTATCAACTAAAGAATATGATATATCAATTCTCCAATGTACAACCCAAGAGCCCCTTGCATAAGTTGACAGCAGACTCTATTGCGTCTTCCTCGGTGACCTCTAGCGCCCCAGGCTTCTTGTTCCATGATATCTTGACGATTGTAGCCCAATGCTTGGTCTCAGCCTCGTTGGAATTGCGAGCTGCAATAGTGAGTAAAAACTGCTCTGTTGCGGTCCAGCTTCTGCAGATGCGGACAACGGTGTTGCCGTGAGCGTCAGGCGTGTCGGTGGCAACCACCCACTTGTCGTCCATATCTTGTGGCGTAAAGCCCTTCAACATCTTGTTATAGTCGCTATGCGTGAGGGGATACCCCCATTGTGCCGTTACTGGGTTTTCAAGAGGAACCAAATCTCCCCATGGTGCCGTCGCTGGGTCGTCGAGTGGAACCACGTTGTCCATGCTTTCGGAGTATAGGCCGAATCTGCTCTGGAGATGATGGAGAGACAGGAAGAAGGAATTTTTGCGAAGTGCGTTGGCGCAGACTGCTTACGGGTAAAGGGAAAGTCATGATTCACCAGGTCCGTGCACCATGCCTACCCGCATCAACGTCGCGCCGCTTACTGGCTGAACGCTAAGCCCCACCACTCCATCTCTTGGAATCTGGATCCGCCATTCGCCTACGGTTCACGCGGTAGAGTTCAAACCACCCTACATCACATTCTCCCAGTGAACTCATCACTCGCTATACCGTTTTTTCCGATGGCCATGCAAAAAGAGGTGTGGAAATCGTTGAAGAAGCGGCCAAGATCCTGAAAACTAACCTCCTTGAAAAGTCGTCTACCGCATTTCTCGTAAGCCACAGAAGATATCGATCGGGACATGTGCGATACTAACCTGGGATACGATGAAGGACGCACCGTCGCATGTACCGTCGCATGTGCTGGTATCAAAAGAGCACCGAAACCTGGGGTCGAACAACACGCGACTTGTGGTGAGGGCCGCCACTGCTCCGGATAGCCAATCTGCATTAATTCCAGATGGCAAAGAAATCGGCATATCCGAGGAGTACAGCACATGGACTCCAAACCAGACAAATCGCATACAAGAGAGTGGTGGGATTGTACTAAACAATAGGGTCATGGGAGTTCTTCTATCTACTAGAGGAGTAGGGAATATCAGCATAGAGGATTACATGATTGCACCATCTCCCACTACAGAGATCGGCATTGGGCCCTTTGGACCAATTCCTTGTAGTCGCAACAGACGGGTTAGGTTCCACTGGTAGCACTACTTTAGCTGAGTTAGCTCACTTTACACTGACGGTTGCTGACAGGTGTGGGATGTATGCACGATGCGAGATATTACGAATTCTCTTCCTAGGTAGAAAATTTTCGGTTTAGGGGCTAAGGTTACAGCGCTAATTTATAACGCTAGGAAGAAAAGTAAAGATGATACATCATGCATATTGGTGAATCTTCTACACGAACAACTTGGGAGTATACCGAAAAGTTTTGGGAAGTCTGAGGATCCGGAGGAGCTTGTGGAGCTTGAAAAGGATGAAGAGAAAAGGATGGGGAGCTTTGATATGATTGAGAGGATGAAGAGTGTGATTACCTTGAGAAGATGAAGGTTCTGTGAATCTTGATCGAATACCCAAATACCACACCTCAGCTGATTTTTTCATTGCCTAGCTAATATCTCTTAGATATAAGTCCTACTTATTAGCTTGCGGCTCTCCACCAGACAGTAGGTTCATCTGAAATATACCCCCTTGACTGCCAACTACTCGCGACCTCACCAAAAATAAGGTGGGGAAGTCGCGTATGACAGTCAAGGGGATAAAGCACAAGATGCAGTGCTATGGGGGACTAATACATGATCCTATCATGTCTTTTACTCTATCAAAACGCAATGCGACATAGCGAGGAGAAGCAATACACTAGAGGATATCATTCGTCAGCCTCATGGTGTGCAACATATCTAGTGATAGCTTAGTCGACCTAAACATGGTTATTCATATTACCATTTTACCAAGGTCTACTACAGATGCCTACAGTCCGATAGGCAGGGCATTCATCTACAGAATATAAGTCAATACATTGTAAAATGAATGTCACCAACAATCTGAGAGTCTAGGATGCTGCAAATGTTCCTTTGTTTGAACATCATTGCACCTGATTTATCATAATTTGTTGCAGTCGATTGTTTTATTTGATATGGATCGATATAGTACTAACGAATATCCCGGACATTCTCGTGGTTCAGGCTACTGTAATCGTTCGTCTAAATGATTGAAGTGATCGTCAGGTTGCTCTTCTTGCGCGTGGATGCCCAACAGCCTCCTCTCTTGCAGACTGCGAACCTAACCTGGCGGGTAAGTGGCACTTTCATAAGTAAACTGCGCAACAAGTACTCCTAACATGGAAGTTTAGACCTTTTCATCCATCCAATTCACACCCCATGGGCTGTACAGTATAGGTAGGTTGAAAGTACCCTGCTGCATGATGTGTTTGACTTCTGGCCGGATCCTTGACATCGGCCATGGAGAAATATCTGCATGCTCTTTGAATCCCCTATTGGTCAGTTCCACACACTGATATGATGCGGCTGAGAATTGCGCCTCAATATTTGTGTGGCAAACATATTTCACCCCCACAGAGGCACACACACACTTATTCTTGGAAAATATCTATTTGATCAAACATTAACAACTCAGACCTACTCCCCTGGTCATGAGATGTCTATCGCAATGTATTTCTCTGCCTGAAAGAATAGCGTACATATCAGCTCGCAACCCAATATCTCCTTCTCCCAATCGGGATGGATACTATAAATGCAGGATCATATAATGTGCGTATTTTTTCTCAGTATCGGCTAAATGACCTCGCCAGTTCTACCTGAACCAATAGCAATTTCTGCGGCTCTGCTCGCTTTACAATTATCATAAATCCGTGTTAATATTGAGTTGTTATTTATATTCAACCACTTGTTACTTTTGAAAGGTCATCTACTGTGTAAGAAACCTTCTAAACATTGGAGTCATTTTTCTAATTTCTTTGATAAGCTTCTCCAGAAAACATGTCTGGTGCTGGTGAAGCAAGTCTGGTTCTGGGTATAATATCTTCAATCATTTCGATTATCGATGCTACCCATAAGTTTTATACCGCGGTTGAAGATGAGAAAGGTCTTCCAAAAAACTTCAAAAAGTCGGCTGCGAGTCTCCCTCTTATCATACAACTACTCGAGGACGCACAGGATTATATCAGCAGCATGGATGACGAAACTACCAAAGCTGCTTTTGTATCTACGCTTCAGGATTGCGAACTTCGGGCGAAAAAGCTCCAGGACCTGTTTTCGAAGGTCATGCCAGATGATAAGAGCTCAAGGCTAGATCGCTATCTGAAAGCTGCTCGAACGATTGGAAAGGGTGGTCGTGTTGAAAGTTTGATGAAAGGAATCTTGGATGATATGCAACTTATGGCAACTAAATTCCCAGATGGAATAAATAAGAGAAAGAGAGTTGCCTTGGACGAGGCTATTGAGGATGTATCTAAGATGGAACCCTCTTTACCTGATGGCTTCGAGGAAGCGTCTGCATTCACACACTATGGTAGTGGCGCTCAAAACAATAACACCGGCAGTGGGATTCAGCACATCAACTCTGGTTCTGGACACCAAAACTCCGGTGCAGGGATACAGTATATTGGTACAAACCACATTGGTACGCCTTCTACATCATAATGATTGAAGTCGAGGACTTGTGTATTTATCGCATATAGAAACCCATACAATCACAAAACCCCCTAAAAATACGAAGCCTTATTATAAGATTCCACATCAACGCAACTCATGTTTTGTGAATCGGAAAGAGATCTTTGAAAAGTTAGAAATGAGATTATCATCCAAACATCCTAATGCAGCGTTATGGGGACTTGGAGGATCCGGGTAAGATTGAATTCGCTAGCTGTACATGCTTCTGATACATAACTGATGGATATAGAAAAACGCAAATCGCGCTTGAATATGCTTATCAACAATTTGAAAAGCGCATATGTTCAATATTTTGGGTTCATGCAGACAGTTACGAAAGTCTATTGAAGGATTACAGAGAAATTGCCTACTTATTTAAGCCTAAACATCAGTTTACGGGCAGACGTTTGATGGATTTTGTGCGAGCTTCGATTGAAAGACAACCCAATTGGTTACTTATCATAGACAATGCAGAACCTTCGGGACATACCACTCCGAGGCTTACCACTGCGAAGCCAAGACGGCTACTCGAGTTCATCCCTCAAGCCCCAAATGGAAGGACTCTGTGGATAACTCGCGATGGACAGATCGCAGAAGAACTTGTTGATCCGAAGGGAACTATACATGTTGAAGAGATGCAGACACCAGAGGCCAAGGAGTTATTAGCAAGTCTGATAACCAGCAATGATATCACCAAGGAAGATCCGATTGCTGTGGAAGCTTTGCTCGATTGGTTAGATCGGCTGCCGCTTGCCATTTTTCAAGCAGGAGTATATATGAAAATAACATCGACCTCGGTGCCAGAGTACGTACAAAAGCTTGAGAAAGCAGAGAAGCGCTGGAAGCTGCTTGGAAAATCACACCCTGATAGCTATCGACAATTTGGGGCTACGAACAGCGTGTTGTATACCTGGCAAGTCTCTGTGGACTCTCTTCTGAAGGATAGCCCGTGTGCGTACAAAATACTTCATACAATTGCATACTTTAACGATCGAAATATCTTGCTCGATTTGATTAAGGCTGCTGCGAGATCCGAGGATTATAATTCGGAGGGTGTGGTCAGCGTAAGGTGTGGCAAAATCAGAGGCAAAGATGATGACCACAACGACGACGACGAAGAAGATATACTTGCAGCTGTGGTACGACTTGAGCAATTCTCGTTCCTACGCAAACAAAAGAGTGGAAAACCAGGTTATCATTTGCAGAGGTTGGTGCGAGAAGCCACCCTTTACTCTATTGCTCGAAACAGAGACAACAACGGAGGTTTGCATTTCTCGAAAACAGCTCTTGAGATTCTCTCATACACTTTCCCTATTAGTAACCAACACAATTGGGGAAAATGCGAAGATCTTCTACCACATGCAGTGACAATCTCATCCTCAATTGAAGTTCGGCAAGAAATATCCTCTATCTCAACACTGTTAGTCAAAATATGGAGCTACTTGAATGATGCAGGCCGTGCAAGAGAGAATACACCGATCAAGTCGAAAATATTGGAACTAAACAGAAAATTCCTCGGTGAATATCCTGGGTCTACAGTCCTAACAACGGCGAAGAATATGTTGTCAATGTTCAGGTTGGTGCCGCATCTAGAAGCTCTCGGCAACCAAGACAATATGCCATTGTACATTCTCGGATATTCGCCAGACACATCAACTCCAGGAGCCAGACTCTACGGCGGAGAGCATGCTGCTTATTTGTACACTGCAATTGAGAGGGGAATATCAGAAATTTCGAATTGGTGCTCAGATCAATATGCAAATCAAACGAACTCTCTAATTGCCAGTAAGGAGATTAGAGTGCGGATTGCGGCCCATAAGGGGTTGTTCGAAACCCTCGAGACACTTAACATGGGAGGTGCGGACCTGTTGTCTATCAAAGAGGAAAGCAATTCGATGCTAACAAACGCAATCGCACGGAACGGTGATGATTTGATCAATTGTCTACTCTCCCAACTTAACATTGGTATCAACCAAGGAAAACATGCTGGGCGAACTTCGCTCATATTGGCGCAAATAAAAAGAAATGACAATTTCACAGCGTTACTTAACAAAGACCTTGACCCCAATGCTCCGGATTCGGAAGAAAACACATTCCAGATACATATATCACTCTACGATTATCCTGGAATTGTTCAATGGCTCCTAAAGTATTCAGCTGATCTCGTGCCTACGGCTCATACCGCAATTACGGAAATTGAGTGAGATTGCTTGCAAAAGGCTTGGAAACTGAGCAAGTAGGTCCGAACGAAGAATGTAGACGTAGCTCATTGCTAGCAGGGCACACAGACGTCAGTTGGCCCTTGAGCTCCCCCTGGTTGGCATGAATGGGACAAGTCTATATCTTTCGTTATTTGTAAAACTACCATGAACACGGATTTGGGAGGTGAGTAGACAGAAACCAAAGAATAGTGGAAGACTGACTAATCTGTGAAATAGTTGAAGCTATCCATCCATACAATATATTAAAGCCCAGATATGTTGTTCGAGCAAAGAAGGTTATGTGCCGGAAAATGCTATACACTACATTTTGGTAAAGTTCGAGAGGAATCAGGATCTAAGGTCAGATAGATCTATCAGGCTAAGTTCTTCTATCACTATATCTCAGAATTGCTCTAACATTGTAATAATTGCAGCCCCGGCGAGACTAATGCCTATGTTGCTATTGGTGATGCTTCAAAATAAGCAACGGAGGCTTTGAAACTCTGAGAAATCAAATTTGATTCACAAGCCGAAGAAGAAAAGCCAGAGACGGACAATCAATCTGAGGACTTTTGAGTGTATCGCTTGTCCTTCCTTCGTCGGTTGTGAAGCTCAGGGGTCAAACGAACGTCAACTTCACCACACCAAAAGATTCATTTTTCTACCTCTTTGTATTCTTAACAGTGGCCTCACATAAATCTCCAAACAACAATTTATCCAATCAACAAAACTCGCTACTTACTAAATAAACAATGCACAACCCAACAAACAACAATCCTTTCCCCTTTTTCCTACCGAAATATGTGCCCCCCCCCTTCCACCAGCTACTTAACAGCATCCGAGCATTTCCCGCCCCGCTCTTTACCCACCCACTCCCACTCGCACTACCAAATTAATTCCCTTCCATATCCGAGAATGTTTAATTATTTATTATATATACGTAAATAACACCCACCTCTGCATCAAACCAATCAAACACAACAAAATCCAAGCGGCTTTAGCTCACTTGGGAGAGCGCCAGACTGAAGCATTCCAAACTTCATTCAAACAACGAAGTTCTGATTTCAGAACAAGTAGTTAGTTGATCTGGAGGCACTGTGTTCGATCCACAGAAGCCGCATCGTTGATGCGATTCGAAGTGAACTTCGAATGTGTGATTCTTTTTCTTTTTTGAACTTCTTTTTTTGCAGGGGAACGAGGAAAGGAGAGGGTTGCGGATGCGGTGGAGTTTGACATCTTTTAACAAGAAAGGAATAAAGTCTTGTTCTGACTACCTTATTACACCCCTTTTTTTTTGGAGTATACATACATGGTAGACCAGAGGAAAGTATCAAAAACCAGCCCTCGACTACCAGCAACTTGCCTCTCCTTCCTCCTGCTTCCTTGTCCAACTCTGATATCCCATCCAACCGAAATTACTTCATTCGACGACTGCGTGATAAGTCCTAGAATCATAAGTCCTATATACATGTCAAGCATCAAATACCTCGTAATGAGATAAGTAGTAGGTAAATATAGAACATAGCCATTAATGGCATG
The DNA here is from genome assembly GCA_026770245.1 of Clarireedia aff. paspali H2. NCBI lineage: Eukaryota > Fungi > Ascomycota > Leotiomycetes > Helotiales > Rutstroemiaceae > Clarireedia > Clarireedia aff. paspali H2. The sequence continues at coordinate 11,819 of JAJCXA010000182.1, forward strand.
ACATTCATTAAAAGTGTATATCGCTAGCTCATCTCATCTCATGGGCAAAATTTTCTACAGTACCAATCGTGACATAATCTTACAATCCTCTTCGTTCATCTAATGCAAGGCATGTATGCATTTGGACATCACGTCACCGTATCCCCATGCATATGCTGCCATATCTATGCTGCGACCAAAACCCAAAGTCTGTGTATAGATTAGTCTTTACTGCTCTGTTCAGAGGAAAAAGAAAAGGGGGAGAGGGAACCAAGAAACTCACAAGAAGAAAATCATCAAAACGCCAAACATCTTAGCAACCAGCCAGCGATTACCAGAAACCCTCGACCAATACTTCAACAATTCCCTCTGTGCGCCCTCCACATTATCCACCACATCCTCCGTATTCGCATCAATCCTCTGAATCATCTCACTCTGCTCCGAAACCATCGTAGCCAGCTGTCCAAAAATGCCTCCCAGCTCACTAATCGTCCGCTCAATCGCTTCAATCGCCTCTCCCCTCTGATGAATATACGAGTTCTGCGGTTGCGCCTCCTCCATCATCAACAACTGCTGATCGCCCACGGGATTCAAACTCAGCAGATCCTGCTGCGGGCCGGGCGACCCGCGATTCGGCGTGCTGTACAGTGGACTCGCCGACTGCGAGAGGTTCGGCGCGACGTGCGAGGATACGGCGGAGACAAAGTTTTCCGTCCGCGAGCGCGAGGCTTGGATGTTCTTTGTGCGGACCTCAAGAACGTCTTTGAAGTTCACAGATACGTCGGTAAGTTTGCCTTGTAGCATGAAGACAACATTTTTGTTGTGCTCGCCTTCTTGATCGGCTTTGGGGTGTTGGGCACGGGTGAGGGATTGCAGGGAGGAGATTTGTTGGTTCAGGGACGAAAGATCTTGTTTTATTATGAAGGTGAGTTCGTTGATTTCGACGGGTCGGTCGTCGAAGAGGGTTTTGCGTTTGGCCACTGTTTTTTTTTCTTGTCAGTACTTTGTTCTCTTGAGATGATTTCTACAGGGAGGCGTCGTACGTTCAGCCAACTTCTGTAACTTTTCCATGGTCCCTGTTATCCCTCTTCCAATTTCTGCCGCCCGTCTCGCAAATTCCGATCTTCGAGGCCGTCCATTTCCTGTCGCATCTCCGTTCGCAGCGGCTTTTTGTGAATCGCTCAGGAGGGATTGTCGTTGCGCTCCTACTTTTGATGATGCTTGTCGTTTTTGTACTTGTGTGAGGACCGATCGGAACTCATTTGTCCGGTCCTGTATCGACGCGACAGCCATTGCGGATGCTTCGGTGGTGAGTTGAGGGCGGAGAAAGAAAGGTGTGAAATGTGTAGCTGTCGTCCTTGATCAAATGCGATTTCGTTGTTTGGTCTGTGCAATATGAGCTGGTTGGAGTTGCAATGGTTGAGTATCAAGGTTTCTTTGATGTCGAGGTTGCGGTTGCAGTGACGGGTGACTGAGATTGTGACTGTGATTGCGCCAACTTAATTTTAGAATCGTGGTTATGTACAGCGTGGGAAGATGAGGGTGGAACACGGATGAAGAAGGTTCGAGATATCGGTGGATAATTCCTGATTAAAAAGAGTAACTTGATGCAATGTTGAAGAAGGAAAGGGTCACAAAGAACAAGCAAAGGAACTTGATCTTTGTGAATGAATTATGTATGGCAGATGAGTGCAGTGGAGAGTAGAGAGTAGGGAGTCGAGAGAGAGCAGAGAGCAGAGAGCAGAGAGCAGAGAGCAGAGAGCCCAGTCAAGGACAGCTGGTGTTTTGACGCTGCACTAGTTCTGGTTTCTGATTTCTGGAACTTTTTCCACCAGCCACCACCAGCCACCAACGAGCGTTGCGGAATCCGGAGAAATGGTTAGATAAGGCTGCAGGATGAGGCACCAAGGCCGCAACGAGGAAAAGGGTCTGTACTTTGTATGCACATGTATGTATGAAGTATGTATGAAAAGCTATGAAGCATGTATGAAAATGTATGAAAAGCTATGAAGCATGTATGAAAATGTATGAAGAGCTATGAAGTATGTATGAAGGCTGTGCGTCCACATGCCACCCCAGTGTCTAGGATTGTTTTTATTTCAAGGACATCAATAGCTGCATAATCCACTTGCCTGCGTACTCTTGCCTGCGTCCTCATGTATCATTCGTCACAACTTCTCCCATCGCAGCCGAGATGCTGTGGCTGAGCTCTAATGAATCGCGGGATGGGGGGCACTGTCTGTGGGTAAATTCGCAATATCAAATTCGCTGCAAAATGCCGATGACCGATATTGCTGGGAGAACCCTTCGCTCGTATTTGTGGAGAGGAGAAGATCGGTCTGTACGAAGTACTTCGTATGGAGCAGGATTTCATTGTGTGCAGTTGTGTCCCCTTTGAGTCCTGCAGCAATCCTCCTTTCCTCTTTCCTGCCCATCATCTCCCTTTGTCTTCCCTTTTGAGCGTCGCCTTACCTCATCAGTTCGTCAGGTTGCTCCACCTACCCTTAAAACCGGAATCAGCCACAGCGTTCCGCAACATTCATCTGAACATTTCCACGATAGTCTCCTCCTCCTTCCAACTTTCCACCTTCCAACCCAACTTGCCAACCTCTCAACCTCTCACCCTCTCACCCTCTCCCCGATCCTGCCCTTTTGCATCTTCACCGTTCATTCATTCATTCCGTATTCATAATCGTGCTTGGTACAGCTGCTGCTTTTTCGTATCTTTATGGTCAGAGCTATGTTCGTCGCGTGGATCGCGAAGTGATAAATGATTTGTTGTTGAAATATGGCGAGGCCATACATTACCACCTCGGACAGCAATGGGTCCTTGATGTAAGCTTCATCATCTGCACCTTGCACTTGCACTTGCACTTGCACTTGCACCTCAACCTGCATCCGCATCCGCATCCGCACCCATACCCACTACTTTACGACTCAAACATATCATCGGCCACTGATCATGTACTAACACTACTCCAAGGTCCCCGATGTCGACCGGCTCAAATACGCCCATATCCTATCGCGCCAATGTAAATCGACAAAAGACAAAGAAATGGGCTGAAGCGAAGAAGATCGATTATGGAGGTGACGATTGGGGAGACGACGATGCATATGACGATTATGGCTACGAACCCGAACCAGCACCCGCGCCCGTATCGAAACTTACGGGATTCCGCCAACAAGGCCAAGGACTTTATGGAGCAAGAGACCAGTCGACGGATCAAAGCAAAAAGTCATACGGGAGTTTACCTTCAGCATCCGGTGGAGGCGCATTCAATAGAGCTCGTTCAAATTCTTTCGAAGCCGACGACGAGAAGCGACACTTCTCAAATTCTACCATAACCGCCCAACACCAATCGCCCCCTCCCGTCGAGTCCCCTCCGGCGTCTTCATCTAAAACTGGACCTGCGACACGATTTTCGCATATCATTGGTGGCATCCGCCATACTCGCGATCCCAGCGGTCCACCTTCACTATCAATATCTACGCAACATCCTCCCACCACAGGTCTACGAAAACCCTCTTTGCCTAACAATCCTCCACAAGCCAAGCCCTCATACAGCGATGTCCCACAACCGATTCAATATAGTCGTACTAATGACTCGTCAATTCTATCACCAGGCTCCGCCACTAAAATCAGTGACTTTGAAAATTCCAGAGACTTTTCCCCTTCCGCCGTTCCAGCTCCTCTGAGTATGCGAGCTTCACCAGCACCAGAAAGCGCTGCCGCTGCTCCAGCTACAAAGTTCCCGGCGAGGAAGAGTAGTTTAAGCACTATGCGTGGGGACACTCCACGAACTGATCGATCTGGGCAGGATAGTTCGAGCGCTCAACCATGGGCAACGCCTTCTAATCGTTCAGTTTCCGCTGGTGCGATGACTCCTTCGGCAACAGCTCCAGGTGCGTCAAACAAAGCTTTACCATTTATTAGACCAGCGGATATCTATCGTCGAGCGGAGGAGGAGAGGCGTGCATCTATAGACTCTGGTAGACCCAGTATGGAATCTCTAGGAATGGGCCGGTCGAGTGACAGATCACAATCCCCAGGCCAAGGAGCCGTTCGGGAAAGATCCAGTTCGGAGAGCCTGGGACGTGGTAACCGACGGGGACCTAGCTATGGAGACGAAGCTACCGATGCGGGTAGACGTCTCGTGCCAATTCTGGAACCAGTCAAAGAACGCAAAAGTGAATATGGGTTTGAAGGTTTTAATGCTGATGACATCACTTCGGCAGACCACGACACCTCTCATGCACCTCTGGCCTCACAACTTGATATAAACAATGCTAGGCGTCAATCTATCAGCCCAAAACTTCCCGATCTCAATCGTATATCTGGATTTGGTTCGGACTTTTTTTCGCAGTCGCGACCTGAATATGAACATCATGCTGAGCCGGAACAAACAAAGGAGCCTGTTGCGGAAGATGTACAGTTTCCCGATGCAGCAACTTTACGAAGTCAACCCTCTTTTGGATTCAGATCAGTTGTAAATCAGGCTTTTGACCGAAAAAGTGACAGTTCGGTGCCTCCAACACCCGCTTCTCAGACTGGTAGTGATATTAGGAGAACGGACAGCGAGAGCACTGGAACCGCTGGAATCAGTCCTATTATGAGCAGAGTACCTAGTAGTGCTATGCAAGATAGCCGAGGACGGGAGGCATCAACACCAGGTATCATGGAAGTGATAGAGCCAAAAACACCTACGCAGGATGTACACAATCGTACTTTGGCCCAAGAAGAAGAGCCGTTGCCACCAAGTTTCATTCCTGGTCATCGACGTAATATAAGCACACCAAGTCCCGGCAACAGTCCAGCTAGAACTCCTGATGTTTCGAAAGCCAAGAGAATTTCCATGGGTGAACATGCATGGATTTCTTCTACTTCTCCCCCAGAATCTCCATTGGATCGTGAGGATGCTCAAGATCTTGAGCCTTCCAGACCGACCATGGAACGAGATGCAAGTTTCCGCCCTCAACTTCCGGGTGGCTGGCAATCATATGCAACTACAGCCACTAGCAGTACTGTTCAGCAAGATAGTCCTCGCTCGCAAAGCCCTCAGAGGCAGCGTGAAGATGTTGAAGATCTAACACCGACGACGACGAAACAAAAACTTCCACAATCTTCCTTGGAAGCTGCCGCCATAGTACTAGGTGTCAAAACCGACTCTATGCCCACACCTGATCCATCAATGGCTCCAAGTGGAAACCTGTACTCTGCTATGGTCCCAGACCCCCGATTGGCACCTACTCTTGATAGAGCATCTCCCGAAATCCAGTTACGTGCCGACATTCCTATCGAATCTGGTTCAGATGAGTCGCTTCCTCCCGCTTTACCACCCAAGGACTCTATTAAATCTGGTTCAAATGAGTCGCTTCCTCCCGCTTTACCACCCAAGGACTCTGTCGAATCTAGTTCAGATGAGTCGCTTCCTCCCACTTTACCACCCAAGGACTACCCTGTGGGATTGTCTGAAAATACGAGTGCTGATGTTGCTGCTCAAACCAGCCTGCCAGCTTTCGAAGAGGCAGCTCCAGATCAAGATGTTGCTGCTCAAATCAGCCTGCCGGCTTTTGAAGAGGCAGCTCAAGATCAAGACGTTGCTGCTCGAATCAGCCTGCCCGTTTTTGAAGAGGCAGCTCCAGATCAAGAAGTTGCGGCTGATGTACCACTGCCCCCTGAGCGAGTGAATACAACTACAACACTCAGTACTGACGAACATGCGTCGGACGAAGAAAATGATAGACTAAGGAAGGAAATTGTCAAAAGCTTGACACCTCAACCACCCGATAATGACCAAACTGAAGATAGTTCATTCGACCGGCCGTATTCTTTGGCTGATGTTTACGATAATTACTGGGATGATAACCCTGATGGAGGAAACACATCTCCAGTTGCGAATTTATCAATGTCGCAACCTTTCCAGCAATCGATGCTAGAGCCTGACATGCCGGAGATACGACCTCTTAGCTCCCATAGGATGTCCCAACCTCTCCTTCGCCCCGCCCTTTCAACACGATTCTCATGGGAGAAAAGTACGGAAAATATTCCGCAGATGACTGATGAAACAGAGCAACCTCACGATGAAGTTGAATCTACTGCTATCGAGACTGTTGAAGAACAGCATAAGAACTCTCCCGAGTTAAATCCCCATCTCGAACCCTACATGGAGAAGATGGTAGTAGACGGTCCTCCACGAGAAAGCCACCATCCTGAAAGAGACGGAGCTTTGCTTGCTGGTGGAGCTGTCTTAGGAGCGACCGCCGCTGGAGCAGTCTTACATTCCGAATCAGCTGAATCTCCCCCTACAGTCAATGTTTCATCAGCTGAGGGTTCGGATAACCTACAACACCCTAGTCTATCCCCTGAAATCTCCCCACCGGCTGATGATAAGGAAGCAGCTTATGATTCATTCTTGAAATATAATGCCGACCCACTAGGCTCACACCCACATTCTCCTGCCATTACACCCAGTATACCACATCATGAGCCTTCTCCAGTACCACACACGCCCGCAACCCCGGCCCCCATGGCAAAAATTCTGTCATTCAAGGAAATCATGGCTATTCAAGACTCAAAGCAGAGGGTCCGTACGTTTAACGAAACCAGAGAACGGTTTGCTGCTATGGATTCCGGCCTCCATGAATGGATTGTGGCAACACAGGCGCAGCATCCAGAACATGGAGATGTTACAGCATCGTATGCAGGATATGGATCTAACTTTGCATCTGGAACAGTCCGCTCAAGACAGAAGAGTGTTGGTTCAGGCATATTACAGGCACCATACTATCAGCAATATCTCAATGCGAGCTCACCGTCTCAATCAGCTCCAATGTCAAGACCAGGACCTAATACGCCAGTTGGCACACAACAAGGCTTCTCGCAAGCGGGTGCGAAGATAACAACTCAACAAGTACAAGCAAAAGGAAAAGAATTCCTTCATTCGGCCGGAGTTTTCGGTGGCAAGGCCGGAAAGGCAGGTAAAGGATTATTAGCCAAAGGCAAAAGCAGACTTCGTGCAGCTGGCGGTAGCGATAAGGTAGATTAACATCTCCTTTCGATTTGGATATTAAAGGGTTGTTTAGGCGTTGATCTTTTTGAATTTCTATCTTTTATTGATTAATTAGCGTGGGAGGATGCTTTTTTTGACGCATTCTGAAATCTGCTTTGCAGGTTGTGTACGACTAGGGAGAAATCCAGCCCATCTGAATTCTTTTCCCCGCTATGTGCCCTATCATAATATTTTTATTTTGATTTCGTTGCTAAGTTTTGGACATATAGACTAGTCCTCCTCCAAAGCCGAGAAATCCCAATCGTTCCTCATGGAGTCTTGGACTCAATCTTTCGAGAACTACTGTGCGAGCCGACCCATCTGTCCGGCATGCGGAGCAATATTCCACAACCGAGCCTGCGGACTCGGGAAGGTCGAATTCGGAATTGCTTACGTCAACTGGCATGGTTCGAACTCCTACGATGGACGAAAAACCGAAATTAGAAAAGGATGCAGCATCACGTGAGCCGGAGAGTGAGATTTTAGTTCCCAATGTGACGGAAGAGCAAGGTGTCGTAAACGTTCCGGCACCGATCAGTAAGTCTCAACCTACTTGGGATCCTTATAATGCAACTCCTATTAGTGAAGAAGTTGGATATGGGTCTGAAGACCAGCCTGAACAACATTTAACTGCAGCACAACCGACGTCGCAGGCTCTCGGGGCTCCTGTCGGACAATCGACAAGTACACGGTCAAATAGTTATGATGCTGGCGAGTTCTACGATGCTCATGAAGAACAGCCTATCCATTCGGAAGTAGCTGTGAATTCTCCACCGATTATAGATAATACGACTCGTTTCGCATCACGAGTAGAAGCAGCAAGTAAACCTCAACCAAGTATAATGAACAGACCTAGAGGAAGTTTCGATTATCCAGATCCTACGACACCACAGCGCCGACCGACAATCAGAGCTGTTCCGAATTCGTCTCAGGTTACTCCGGTCACACAGGTTTCATCTCAGGTTACTCCAGTTGCACAGGCTTCATCTCAAAAAGTGGTAGGACTTGAAGAGCAAGGTAGACAGCCGTCGTTCAAGGTTCTACCACCTATCCGACGTACATCTACATTTGGCTTTGAATTTGGATCTCGGAAACCACAGACAAGATTTCCAATTTCGGATGATGAAGACGAAGAAGACGCGAACATGGGTGAATACCGAACTATGAATCAAGGCATGGGACAGGAAAATGACGGAACAACTATCACAAATGATGGTCAGGAGTTTTCTGTCGAACAACGTGGACGGCTCCAGCCGCCTCTAAGTTTTCAAACCAAAGGTCCTTCCGAGTTAGACTCCTATAGTGCGGGCCCAGTGAAAATGAATAGTGGCCCTACATACGATCCTCGATCAATGGATTCCACAAAAGTTCGTCGAGCATCCGTGGACTATCCTTTCACCCGCTTCTCTTTCGAGCAGCAACGCTCAGGGCAAGCTTCTAATACAAACCAGGCTTCTCCCAAAAATAACATTGAATCTCAGCCTACAATACTGAATCAGCCGTTTGAGCAACCGCCTTCATCCGCGCAACGTTACCCAGAGCTATTTGGTGGGGGACCGACAGGTGATTACGGGTCACACATGCCACGTGGGTATTATCAGGCTCCAATTGGCCGAGCAGAAGCCTTTCTTCCCCGACAACAAACAAGCGAGTATGAACTTCCAGGAGTTGGTCCACCTCGACAATCAATGGATGAATCAGCAGGTCGTAGACGTGGCAGCATTGATCGAATTAGAGAGGGGATAGGTAAGTTTGCAGCACGTGCTACTTCGAGGGAACGGAAAGGTTCTGTAGCGAATGAACAACCACAACCACAATTGACTCCGTCACCAAGAAGAATCAACACCACCGCAACTCGCGATGAGGCAGCACTGAAGAGGGGTTCTGGACTTTGGGGAAATTTCGATGTTACTGGGGCACAACCTTCAAATTCGCCGCTCGGGAGAGAAAGCATGGTTGCTCATTACTCTGGAAGTCAATCTAACTTGTTGGCCAGTCCTGGCGATAGTCCCATGACTCCCAAGTCTCCCTTTAACCCTAGTCTCGCAACCTCAAATCCCCAACCTCAACGACTCAATCGCGCCGCAACCGAAATGATGAAAGGTGAGAGAAAAGATGAGAAAAAGAAAAAGCTAGGCGGTTTTGGTAGTGTTTTCTCCCGTGCATCCAAGGGCGGTTCATCTGTTCTGTCAAAGCAGAAGCGCGCAACAGTTGACTTCTCACAATACAACCGAACCGGAACTGGAGGTAGCCCGTCATCATCCCCACACACCCAACATAATAGAAGGCCAAGTCAACAGTTAAATTTCCTATCAAGATTTACGAATTCTTCGACATCGATTCAGAAACCCGAACTCAAAAATCAACAGCAGCAACAGAATAAGGTTAGCAATACAAACGCACATGAACAAGCTGAACGTTCAAGACGCCCTTCCGTGAGTGGAATTCTAAATGGTATGTTGAGAAAACGATCGAATACCCTGGAAAGTGATAGTCAGAGAAGTGAAAGTGACGGAAGAAGACCAGGGATGATTGTTGTGCCAAGTGCAAGGATGTATTCGGATCTTCCCAGTGCGCCATCCTACGAAGAATTACCAGATCCGAAAAGTATCACACCACAGAGGTTGAGAAAATCAGGAGGCGAGAGAGGCAGAAGCAGGAAATTGAGTCTCTCGGAGCAGTACGTTCAACATGCCTCGAAACAGCATGATTACGACTCGCGGTATCAAGCTCCTCCTCCTCCGGCAACAGCAATACAGTACCCGCAACCGCAATACGATGCGGTGCCTATACCGGGCGAGTATTCGCGTGTACAGGGGGAGGGGTCGTCGTCGATACTAGGAGGGTTGGACCGTAAACATGATTACTATCCTTCTCGTCGTCCGTCTCATGCAACGCAGTTTTCAACTCCTTCACCCGTTTCGCCGTTGATGCAGTATACGCCTACTCCGCCTCCGGCGCAACATGCTGGGGTGCGTGCCTCAGGGGCTCAGGCCTCAAGTGATGGTGATGGGTATATTATTGCGAGGGATGGGATAAGAGAAGGTGGGGAGGAAGGGCAGCAGAGACCTTGGGTTGTGGTTTTACCGAGTAGTGGGAGTGAGAGTGAGAGGGGAGATGGTAGTGAAATTGGAAGACAGAGTGAAAATGGGAGAGGAAGGACTGGAGGAAGGGATAGGGGTAGTGGAAATGAATCATATATGCCACCACCGGTGCCTCTGATAGATGAGAGGTATCTGGGAGGTGTGAGAATGAGGAAGGCTGACATAGGCGGAGATGTGGATGAGAAATGGGAGCGGAGAGCAAGAGCTAGAGGCAGAGAAACAGAAAGTGAAAGTGTAGATGTGGATGCTTTTCCTCTACCTCCTTCACCCGAAACTACGGGTAGGATAAGTGGCGGAGATGCGTATTTGGGTGTGAGAGGACTCGATCATGGAAACGGAAATGAAGGATTACAGAGAAGCAAATCAGAAGCAACGAGTGTGAGTGCTTTGTCAAAACTCTCGGACGATTTGGGAGGTAAGGGAGAGATGGGCGATATGGCCGTGGGTGTTGGTGAGGGTATCAGTGGGAATAGTGAGGAGCGGTATGCTGCTGGGACTGGATACGAGCGAAGAGATGGGCAGAGAATAAGTGAGGATCTTTATGATGCCAGTCCGGTGGTACCGAAGGCTGCAGAGCCGGATTTTTATCATCAGCGTAGACTGGATATAGACGCCATGGAGGGGGAAAGGAGTGGTGTAAGCGAGCGTGTGTATGAGCGAGGAGATGGGCAGGGACAAACGGGGGAAGGGGAGAGACCAAGATTGGAGGTTGATACAGGGTATGAGAGGGGGAAAGGGGAGAAGGATAGTAGAGGGGAGGATCATAAGGTGCAGATGTTGGCAACGAGTTATCCGGGGATGGAGTGGAATCCTTATTCGGGGGGTTTTGGGGCGGATTGATCAATTTTTGCCGTTTTGTATGTTTGGAATTGAAATGGGGATGGGTGATGGATAAGCGGGTTATACCCTGTACATGACTATGCTTACGTATGGAATAAATATTTTTATGGCGGTGGAGCAAAATTAAAGGGCAGGAAAGTAGCGGCGCAGCGGAACAGTGGGATGTATGCATGTGAATTGAAGCGGAGGTTTTGGAGCTTGGGCGTGGATGTGAAATATGGGAAAATGGGTATATTGGGGTATTAAGGACTTGGGTGTAAGGGATGGGTTGGGGTTGGGGTTGAAGGCTGTTGCGAGCTGGGAGTTTTCTGGGAATCTGGGGAATTAGCTGGTTGGGTGGCTTTTTAGCTCGGCAGATATTCAATTTCAGCATTTCTTTTGAGTGAGGATGGAGATTTCGGGTGTAGTTGCCTTGCCTGTTGGTGTGTATGGTGTGGGTGAGTGGGTGCGTGTTTGCAGTGTCCGAGTCTGTGTCTGTGTCGGGAGGGTGCTTGCTTCATCATCTCCATATCCCTGCTCAGCCCAGCCCAGTCCAGTCCAGTCGGCTCCCAGACTCTAACTAAACTCTTGCAATCCGCCGCCATTCACAGAATCTAGTATTTTATAACTTAATAAGAGCCCAATCACCGATATCCACTGACGTAGCTTGTTTGTTCGTGATGCTGCAGATCGTAAACGCTGGGTGATTCGTGGGTAAGCGAAACTCGGATGTTGCTGGGATAGGGGTCGGGTAGAGGCAGGCGCTAATTTGTGGGATGAGTTAGTTCCCCTAGTTTGGGTTCTAAGCCACGATGGATAAGAATGAGATATACAGTAGTAAGATTACTTGTTGGTTGATGTTGGTTGATGTTGGTTGGTAGTGGGTCATCGCTTCAATGGTCAATTAACGTTGATGGTGGGTCAGGGCTTCAGGAATAGATAAGATTTGGTTGGGTCGGGTTGCCTAGCGCAGTTGAAATATGTTTGGTTGGGTATGGGATGTCGTTAAAAGACTGCGGCAATGCTGTTAGGATGAGTATATCCTTTTGTGTTCGGATTGTGTTTCTGTCCGTTTGTTTGTCTACTGGTATTAGTCCCGGGTTTAAAACAAGACACGTGAAGCCATGTCCACCAAAACTCTCTCTGCAGACGCAGACGAGCATTCCAACTCCAACTCAACGACCCCACTCTTATCATCTCCATCTTCATCCACCTTAAATATAAGCACCCCTCTTCTCAACAAACCTTCTCTTTCCTCCGGGTTCCAGGGCTTGGGCGCAGGGGGCGGGCTTGTCTATTTGAGCATTGTTATAGCGGAGACGTTTGAGGATTTGAGGGATAGAGCAAGGTGGGAGGGGAGTCGGATATGCGGTTTTTGCGGTGAAGAGTTGTGTGGGGGAGGTGCTGGGGGGTGCGATCACGGAGACGCTGGGGTGGAAGTGGATTTATAGGGTGCAGGTGTCGGGGATGGCGGTTGCTTTGGTGGGGGTTTGGTGGTCTTTTCCTGAGAGGTGAGGACTGAGGTAGAGTGTGATGAAGATGAAGGGCAGGAGAAGAGTATTTGGGGGAGATTGAAGGCGTATAATCTTCTCGGGGCGGCTGCTGTGGTGGGCGCAACCGCAGCGTTGTATATTGGATTGGATGTCGGGAGTACGGCGTCGTATGCATATCCAAGCCCATACCTATCTCTCGTTTTCTCTGCCCTTGGTTATGTGGTATTTGTTGTTTCGGAATACGCACACCTCGATCCGATTATCCCTCGCATGATGCTGCAGAGCCGCGCCTTGCTCGCGGTACTTTTGTTGAATTTTCTCGTCATGGGCTCCCAGTACTTGGCGATGTGCTACGTACCGGTTTTTTACCAAGCAGTCAGCGAGGCGTCGGCTCTGGGAGCCGGCTTGTATATGGTTCTGGGGGCGGTGGTAACGCTAGTTGTGTGTGTTGGGGCGGGAAGGTGGATTGGGGATGGGAAGAGCGGGCTGAGGGTGTTGCTAGTGGGTAGTGTGGGTTTGGCGATTTGTGAAAATTTGGGATTCGCGGGGGCGGGGTGGGCGCGGCCAAGATTAGTGACTCCGGAGGTACTAGCTTATACAGTTTGGATGGCGGGGGATGCTGTGACACTGCTTTGTGCTACGGTTGCTTTGAGTAAGTTTTATGCGTGCCTGCTTTTATTCCCTTGTTACTTTCTTCCATCTAGCCCGATACTTTAGCAACTTTCCCCTCAACTCCTTCCTCTAATCACATCACAATACTAACCCTCCAGACTCACACGCCCCCTGCAACCTCGACACTACCCCCTTTTTCCGCGTTATGTTCCTCGCCCGTGGCTCCGGCAGCGGTCTCGGCATTACAGTTAGCTCTTACATTATGCAAGGATCGCTGAAATCTATGCTAAGCAAGATTCGGCCGCCGTTAGGGAAAGACATGATTCGGGATTTGAGACAGATTTTAAATGGTTTAGCAAAATTGGTAGAAGGTCAGCAGAAAGATGTGAGGTGGGTTTATGGGAGGGCGATCGTTTAGGCTATGGGATTCGGGGTTCTAGAGTTGGTGGCGTGTTTGGCGGTAGCGTGGTGAATGGGAGGAAGTAGGATAGAGGAAGAGGAAGAGGAAGAGATTCTTGGGGAGTTGAGTCGAAGCGGAAGTAGATGATTAAACTTTCTTAGATGGATGAAGTCGTGTTCTGGGTGCAGGGCTTGAGGAATTGGACGGGGTAGATTAAAGTACTGCTTTGTCTGTCTTCTCATGCGGCGGAGATTGATTAGGGAAGCTTCAAAAGACTTACGACGATAAAGCTTGAAAGAAAATTCAAATTCTATAAATTGAACGAGACAAATGCTAACTAGGTCGCTTCAACGGATGCGCCTCCGTATTAAGCACATATTCATCCAAATTAATGAGATCTGGCTCAGAAAAGATAAGGTAGAAATACTTCAATGTCTCAGCCATCCAGAAAGATTCCATTCGATCTGATTTCTGTGGATTTGGCACTGTGCAATCTTCCAACTCTGCATGGGCGATATCGGTAATTGTGTGTTTGAAGATGCTGTTGAACATATTCCATGCTCGTTCTCGCAGTGAAGGGTCGCCTGTGATACGATAGAGTATGAATACCGACTCAATGGCTTCTGGTCTATGCAGATGTTAGCGCATAATAAAAAGACCATATTATTGATAAACTGACCTTAGACTGTACCGTCCATCGTCAATCTTGCTCACTCCAGGCAAAAGTCTATACATCTCAATCTTCTCCATCGCGGTTTCTGTGCCCTTGTTCAACTCATCTACTTCATCATGCCACTTCTTCTCATCCCAAAGACAATTATTCTCATCTTCACAAGCAACTAGACGCATAAACTCTGGCATGATCCCAAGTGGCATACTTTCGTAACCCCATAAACATCCTTCCGTGAGCTTTCTTGCCAGAACAAGATCGTCATCATTTTGAAAAATCTTGGCACCAATCGCTACCATTCCTCCCGCAAAACATCCCAAATGTTGAGCCTCTGGACTTGTCTTCAGCTCTGTAACTGGCGTTCTGCCATCACTATTAACCTGACCAGCTAGACGAATATCTTCGCCGTTTGGTAGCATGGGTCGATAGAATATATTACGTTTGATGGCGGTAATGGCGTATTCATACATCCTTCGGTATTGCTGTGTCGCTCCACCGAGTAATAAGTGTTGCTTTCGGAAGTCAGTCTAGATATTAAAGTTTTAGAGAAGACTGAGAACAAACCTTAGGCAAGTATTCGTACAACGAATCAGCCATTCCGCCGAGGGTAAATCCACCAGAGTCTACAAAATTCATGTCCTTCGCATTCACAACCACTGGCCACATCCCGGGTAATCTTGATATCGACTGTTGGTAATCAAAGACATCCATGACACGCTGTACAGCATCATAGTACTTTGGATCACCAGTGATCTGACTGAGACGAGTAAATTCCAACGTCAAGGAGCCAATCTCAGCCACAAGGACATTATCGCTGGCTTCTTGAACGCTGCCGTTAGCTGCAGCTTTGAAGTCCCATCGCAGGATAGGGAGCCGGTTAGGTGTGTCGAATGCCTTGTAGAGCATATCACCCATCTCGGTCGCTTTATGAAGTAGAATGGGATACTTCCCATCACTCAGATCGTAGGCTGATAGGAAACCACCTAGATATCTGATGGTTGTTTCAAAAACATTCAGCTGGTCTAGTGCACAAGTGCTGAAATCGATCTGCTGGAGAGCTTGAACCGCGATCTTAAATTCATTTTTCATGCCCATTATCCAGAGTGTATCTACCACAAATTAATAGAGTGGACGAATAACCATTGAATTTCCATACCGAGAGAATCCACAAGAGTAGCGGCCCATCCACCGAACGGATTCATGGATTTTCCTGAAATCGGTTGCACCTCATCTTTTAGCCATGCATGGCTAACATACCCCGCCCACGCATGTGTGAAATTCCCTTTCACAGCATCAAGCCGCGCGAGTCTCACGATTCTTTCCTGCTTCATCTCTTTTCCGAATCTATGTTGAATCTTCGGTATATTCTGGATGCTTGTCGGTAGCGGCCTCATCGATGTAACAGGAAACTGATGCGGAAGTTCTGACCACTTGAATTTGCCCTCATCTTGATTCGAAGACTGCTGATTCGATGGCGATTGTATTAATTTTTCTTCAGACGAATCTTGGTAGGGATAAGCTGTAGATCTATGAAAATATAAAAGAATTAATATGCACGCAGCGACAACAATAGGAACCTTCCATCTCGAAGACAACGCCATCGCAAAAGTATTTGGAGAAATGACAGAGTCATGGTTGGGTATTTTCATTCAATATATCGGGTCGAATCCCAGGAATGGGGTGAAAAGATACATGCCAACGCGTAGCCGCCTTGCTTTGGAAACCTCAAACTTATTGCGTAAATGCTTAGACTTGCTAGCGATATTAATTTCACGTAACTTACCTTCAGTGGCAGCGACTTAGAACCATTCGAGTTCCAGGGTTCATATCGTGTCTGCCCTGGACGAGGGCGCTTGCGCTGTGGAATACGGTCACGTGACTACATTGGGCTGGGTAGAAGAAGCGCCAAGAATGCACTCACCGTTGGTGGGGGTAAGAATCTTGCAACTATTATATCCATTTCAACATCCAATTTACTAGTTCTCGAACAGTGAATTCAATGATTGAACGAAGATAATTTTCTCACTTTTAAATGTATGTCACTATATATTGAGATGATAACTTTGAAGAATTCACCAGGCTCTAATTTCGATGCTAAGGAAGTCAAATAATTAATCGATCAAGAGGTAATGTTAAAGGAAGTCTTAAGCCCCAAGATTCAATCGCTTTGGTTTGAAGACTTCTATGGTGGTTGAAGACTAAGCGGTACGCTGAACGATACGAGCAATATGTCTACTGCATCTAGTATCCTCGCTACGTGAGTTTACATCAGCCTGCAAGAAATTATTCTCTGCTGACGCTGATAGGTTGCTTGATTCTGGTCGATACTCAGATCTCACTATCAATTGCGGCAACAAAGTCTTTAAAGTCCATCGAAATGTAGTGTGTCTACAATCAAGGCCTCTTGCTGCTCATGTGGATGGTGCATTTTTGGTTGGTGTATTTACTTCCTTCAACTAACCCTACTTACTCATACACAGGAGGGCATCACTGGCGAAATAAATCTACCAGATGATGAGCCGTCAATTTTCGAGCGACTTATCAGATTCCTCTATACTGAAGACTTTGATGCTTCACTTTCTGCCGATGAACTACCTGCGCCTATCAATGACGACGACGGTAAAGCAGTCGATGGACCTCTCGTATCATTGACAATCTGCACAAAAGTTTACGTCATGGCTGAAAAGTATGATATTTCAGCATTGAAGACACTTTCCAAAGCCAAGTTCGAAGTAGCTGTATCAACTGAATGGAATACTGTTGCACTCTCAGAGAGTCTCAGGCTTATGTACGATGGGCTTCCGGAGTCTGATCGACTGCTCAAAGATGTCGCCATTAAAGCCGCTGCTAGTCATGTGAAAGAGCTTGTTAACAAGGAGGAATTCGCAGCACTGTGTAAGGGGAACGGGGATATTGCATTTGATGTTCTTACGGTGTCTGCAAAAGAAGCACTGTCTCCACAACGGTGTCCATATTGCGGCGAATTTCACGGAAACTGTGGTTCCAAAGGCTACTGTGGTAAATCAAGACACTACTGCAGTAATTGTGGGAACTACTTCCACTTAGATTTGGATTGAGAGCAGCTGTAGATACAGCGACGTCGAAATTACATCGTGTTCAGTCATGAGAACGTTCAGCTCAAGCAATCCGGTGACTACAAAATGGTGCTTTTCTTCATCGAATTCCCTCTCTTCTCTCAGGTGTGTAGATATCTTTGTCAATAGCAACTATGCTCTGAAATTTGGTCTAAACTATCATGTCAGGTGATCAGCTCTTCGAGGCAGCAGTTACATAGTATAGTCAGACCTAGGTAAATGAGGACATTCTCAAACTGAAAATCTTGGACATCTTCCCAAGATAACCAGGCTTCGCTGTGAACAAATGCGATACATGAGTAGATGATCTGGTGAGATAACATAATCTAGCAATTAGAATCGGACAACTGGCTGTATAAGTTAATACAAAACGCGACTGAGTATCAGGTATGCCAGAAAGAATAGGAGAGTAAAAATTTGCCGGTAGAGAGAATTGGTTGTGAACCATGTACTACTGTAACACAAGTCCTAATCCCCCCTAGGGTACAAAAACGGGGAGTGAATCATTGCGGGGTAATTGGTAGTTCTGTACATATCTATGAATTAGGCGCTATGGTTAAAACATCGAAGACGTAAAGTTTTTCAGAAGTAGAATTGAATAACGTAAAGTCTTAAGTATGTGCTCTATGTCTTTGGGTAAACTATGGATTGGGACAATAATCTGATATTTAGAATCAAATAATTAATCAATGTTTTAAGCTGAAATTTAGAATCCTTTACTAGGAAGAATATTTGAGCTGATTTCATGATTTATAATCTTTCTCAAGTTGGTAGTTCTTGCAAACTGACCGCCCCCAACATGTAAAATCTGAAAATATTTCAATCTTCTCAGCTTAGTACTCTATATTTCGACTTGCATAGGTTCTCTGATAGTTAATCTCTAAATTTCAGCTTAATATATTGTTAAGTTATTTGATTCTGCATATCTGCTTTTGACGAATTTGTAGATAATTTGGAGTGTTCTGTTTGATACTTTGGCCGGCCTAGGTTAGTACTTTCATTGGCCAATACTTGGTCGCAAGGATAAATACTTGTAGTCCCTGTTCTTGCACCTATTGTTTGTCAACCAATCAGCTAGCTGATATAACCTCTATTGTGTTATTTGAGTGGCTAAAACTTAGATCGTGGAGCGACAGGGACTACAAGTACTGTATTTATCCTTGCGTCCAAGTTCTTGGCCCACCGGATATGTAGGTGTGTACGTACAGTACAGCTCCTCATACTGTATTCGGCAAAGCTTCCTGTGTTACATAATAGCTCATTTACTAACAAACATCCTATATATTTGGCAAGAAATATCACTAGATATTTTTTTTTCTATCTATACATCACTGGTCAATTTCTTATGACAACCTTTAGATCATCATCCTTGGAAAGAGTCTTTACAGCGTTTTTGAAGCTCATCCAGACTCTATTCTAGGTCGATTCATTTGAGAATCGGCAGGAGGAAACTTATATCCAATGACACACCACGAGCCAGATGAGACGAACAACTATTTCCCTTTGGTAGACTGGGACACGCACGGAGAAATCAGCAACGCGCCCCGTGATGACAAGCCCAGGCCAGAGAGAAAAAGCATATCGGAACGCATGAATCCGATTTCTTTTATCATTCTGTTTGTCGGCTCGGCATTGCTATTTATAGTGTTGCTATTCTTGGCTTTTTTCTGGAGAGCATCAATCAAGGCAAATACTACGGAGGAGCCAAATAGACATTGGGTTCGTATTATAAATGCGAGCTGGGGTACAAGATTTGTTACGATATGTACCAGTATTATCCGGACTGTGGTAGCATTTCAGGCAAGTCTAGCCACCTCAATGGTAGCTGGAATTCACATAGAGACGATTGGTGTCCCACTCTTGGAAGGCCCTTTCTACTCAATCATTAGGGCAGTCCAAGTTTCTCCAGCCAACTTGCTGACTTCCACCAACCTCCGGCCTCATGACCTTCTCTCTTTTTTCATGTGTAGCCTGGTCATTTTAGAAGTCCTATTAACTACAGCCTCCCAATTCTTGTCCACTATTTTCCTCTCCGACTTCGCGGATAGTACCTTTACCCAGAAGAATTTCACTCACGTCAACGTCCTCAACGATTATCTGTCGCGTTGGAGTTCATTGTGGCAGATGCCACCTGCGACGAGTTGGACATTAGCCGAATACTCAGAGCCATTTATTGAAGGGCCAAACTTCCATGATACGGGGTATACTTATCGAGCCTTTATTCCATTTGGAGAAGAATCCTTAAGAAGAAGGTTACGCAAGTTTCATGGCCCAGTGACTGTCGTGGATGAACGAGTATTTTGCACTAGTCCGATTTTAGTCAACTTAACTCTCATTTCGGAGACTCTGGCTGATATACGCTTGTCAGGACAGATAGCCCTTGACAACATATCCTCCTCAGCGCTACAAGACGTAGGCTCTCCATCCTACATCAGCTTCAGCTGCTTGTTACAAGAGCCACTTTACTTGACAGAGATTCCAGGAGGGCACACAACCATGTGCCTTGTTATTCAGGGGGATCCGTGGGCCTTATTAAAGAATCCTTTCGTCGAGCCTACTTCAACTGATCCCAATCCTGGCTACAATCATACCTCCATGACTTTCATGATTCTGGATGTACTTTCTATGGTCGCAATTCTAAATGCAGTTGGAGCGAACCATGTTGTACAAACCACTCGCAAAGACGGTCCTTGGGCGATGGTCACAAATGGATCAGATGTAGAAGCCCTACGTATCTCAGCTTGTGTAACGAACCTGGCCTCAGAGGCCATCATAGCTAATATGTATAGCTTCTCAGATAACCTAGAACCTGAGATATCCTGGGATCATCAGAATGGGAGCTACAATACTGAGAAAGTTCGGCACCAGCTCGGCGCATCGGTAGCACCAGAGAGCTCTGAAGATCGTGGTGTATTGGTACTAGAACCTAAGTCTCAATGGCAAACCTTTGAAACCAATCAAAGTTCAAGTAAGGCGAATGGAGCCGAATTCTTCTCAGCCTATCTCACAGCGAGCCTGCCCTCGCCTCGGCTGACCTCGTCCATTTCCCGGAACAATACCGCAAGCCGAGGGGTTATATTTTCCAAATTACAATTCAATAGGGACGTGGGCGCACATCTCATTCATGCTAGTGTATTCCAAGATACATTAAAAGATACGGAAAGCCCCGCACTAGCACTTCAAGTTATACTAGCGAGGGTCTGTCAAATGGCATACTACGAAGATCTTGTGAAACAGAAAACTAGAGCGATAGCATCAACTACGTTGTCTTTATCCGCGTCGATGCCAATGCGGTGGGTCGGATTCGCCATTGGCACTGCAATTATCGTGTCTCATCTGATCATAGTCGCAATTTTCGCCGCTATGTTCATAAGATATACAAAGTATTCCTGTATAGGGAATTACTGGCAAGCTGTTTCTCAAGTCATTTCGAAAGATACTCGCCCAATAATGGAGCAAGCAGATAAGATGAAAGATGATGAGATCAAGGTTTGGGCACAAAACCAGTTACTTGATGTGAAGAGTTCAACCTTTCTTCGTTATCGGCAGGATGGGCGGATTGCTCTTGATAAACAACAGTACCAGGAACTGTAGATTGTTATATGTTACAGAGGTAGCCATATGACCAAGGAACTTAGGATTAATGATCGATTAGTTATAGTAGAACATTTGGGATGATCTTATGATACAGCCAAAGGAACGTACAAATGAACCGTCTAATTTCAAAGAATCTCAAAGACTTTAACAGCTCTAAAAACATACAAAGCGAGCAAAAGTTTATACAAATATGAGAGATTACTCATCCAAGGTCAATGAATAAAACTTGAATATTTTAGACTGAGTTGGATATTTCTTTAACAATATTGACTGGCTATGGTAATCTGTACAATATGTTCATTTTCCATCTAAATTACTCGTACTGATTTTCATACACTGCTTTCAGAAGCTAGAACCAAGTGATTGAAGAACGTAAAATCCATAGGAGATATGTAGCATGTCACAGTATCATTACATCTATGGAAGGGCTTAAATCAGTATAATATTGGCTCCTATGATCGTCCGGAAATTCGAGAACTAGGAGGTGATAATGACTAATTCTCTGTTGCTCCTCCAGCGTCGAAGATGGAATACCATCTACAACTTGATAACCACCTTTCCCAAATGCGCTCCAGAGTAAAGATAGTCGAACGCTTCAGCTGAGTCCTTGAACTCAAAAACTTTATCAATAATCGGCTTCAACGAGATCTTCTTCTCCGACAAAAACGCACACAACTCTTGTTGACCTTCTTTTGATCCAATATAGATACCCCTATTCGTAGCCAGATTGTTAGTCCATCAAATTCTAGCAGATCCTGGCACGTAAATTTCCACTTACTGCAACCTCGCTACCTTCATCAACAACGGCATAACACAATCCGGTTTCTTGGTAGCATCCAAAGTACCGCCCAAGAACCCCACCAGCGAAATCGTACCACCCACAGGGCGAAGAGCATTGATGCACTTCGTAAGCGACGTCTCTCCGACATTATTCACAATAACATCAACACCACGCCCATTAGTAAGCTTCTTTACCTCCTCATCCCAGTCGGGAAATTTGCGGTAGTTGATTCCCAGCACTTTTCCCTCCGGAGCAAGAGCCTTGATGCGATCTAGCTTCTCGTCCGACGACGATGTAATGATAGGCGTGATGCCTGCCCCTAAACATATCATCAAAGCAAACATACTCACACCCCCTGTGCCCTCCAACAACGCCGTGTTGATCTTGAATTTCTGATTCAAGTCCAATGACGTCCACGCCGTGTTCCCCGCACAGCAAATTGTCGCGACTTCCTCAACCGACAGATGCCTTGGCGCAAGCGTAAGATAATCCTCGCTAAACACGGCATACTCTCTCAACGTGCCATCAATATTGCCGCCTATGGCGCTGCTGCGCTCACCGAGCTCGTAATTCATGCCCTCGATCGTGCTAACATAGTCATTGGGTTTGAACTCTGTGACTGCGCTCCCAACGGCTAGGACGGTAGCCGCGGCGTCGGAACAGGGAACACCTTGGGAGATTACGGGACGGGGATACCGACCGTGGAGCATGGCTGCGTCGCGGAAGTTGAGCGATACGGCATGGATTTGAACGAGGACTTCGTGGGGTTGGAGGGATTGGGGCAGGGAGTCGGTGACGAGTTCGAGGCTTTTACCGTCTTGTGTGCGGCGCCATGCGCGGGTGCTTGTCGGAAGAGCCATGTTTATGAACTTGCGAAGAGTTGGTGTTGGGTAGAGGGGCAGATATAAGGAATGATGAATTCGTTGCTTAGGCTGTAAAATGAAGATTAAACCTTTATGAGCGGACTCTTTTTTATATCTTATATCTTATATAATATCAAAGGAAGGCCGGAACACCTTCAGGTACAACTTCTAATTGGTCCATTAAAAAAGCACAGTAACGTGACTTTGCAGATGTGCTTACCCAAAATTATACTTTTATAATGAGCGAGCAGGGAGCCTAAAGCGACCTGCGACAGCTCGTTGTTTGCATGGAAAGACTTCGATCCACCAGTTTCAGAATTAGTGACATCTGTATTACAAATGCTATGAGGCACTTCAATATAATTATACTAGATCCAAATTTCTGTGTCTCACAGATCTATACGTCATGTCGTCGAAATGCAGTAACTTTGCGCCTCAGTGCGGGGCATTGTGCATCTTGAGGCGATGATATCTGCGGATAACCACCACCATTGCTGCTATGACCTCGATCATTGGCAGAACTTTCAGTCTATCAAAAAGAATCTAGATGCAACTTGTGGTGAAATATTGATTGTTAATCAACAATCAATTCACTGCTGACGTCGAATATCCCATCGCTTAGAGAGTTGCTTTGTGGCTTGTCCTTGTATTTAGGGGTATCGCTAGCAGCACTCGAAACAGTAAAGCTTCTCGGGCTGCGCCGCCGGGTCGTCGGAACAAAATAACGATTGGTTGTGTGTGACTTTTGTTAATGGATAAGGAAGTATCAGAGTTTGCAATATATTTACTGCTTTCATAGATCTTTATATTCTTCTTAACTCGACTTCAGTTCGAGTTTTCTCCTACATATTCATGTGACACTCCTCTTCTTTTCCATGCTCACTTTCCAGTGCAAAGTCACTATCCAAAGCTTCCATCCTCAGTTCTGTTTTGCTTTATTACGTAAAAGCTGGCTCACTTCATGAGAAATGCTTTCCAAGTTAAGAGTGTTCTAGTAAGACTATTCCTCCATATTTCTTCGCTGTCCTGAAGATATAGCAGATCTCCACGCTGCCCAACAGTTTTTCCAGCTCGACTGGTTGACTGACTTCTTGGAAGAACAGACCACAGGCTTGCTTGGTGCTGAAAAGCGCAAGCTACCAACTCGCATTTGCTGTCTATTTAACACTCTGCAGCTCTCAACAGGGCTTGTTTTGAGGAGATATCGTTGAGAAGTGTACAACTACAAATCATACGACGAATATCCTCTCTCTGATTCAAGAATCAAGATATATAGTTTAGCAATCAGATAGTGATGGCAACCCTCTCCATTCTATCTCTAAACAGTATCCCAAAGTCGCTCGAGCACCCCCTTTCAATTACTCTCATTCATGTATTCGATCATACGGTAGTAAGTGCAAGATCGTACATTTCCATTACCAACATTTCCAACACCCGGGAAACTCAGTAATTCCCTCCTCCATGATATGATGACAGGGCTCGTATCTGTTTCAGTGGATAGCTAGCACGGATCATGAGCACACTGCTTCCGTGAATTGGGGGAATTCTCTGTACTCGTGATTCTTACGGATTTAATCCGAAATAACATCACGCAAACCACAGCGCCGGCACATCGACCGTGAAATATGCCGAAAATGAACGTCAGGAACTTTCGTTTCAGCTATACACGCTCGACACAATGAGCACGAGCGCAGCTTATCTCTCTTCCTCTCTCTCCCCTTTCTTCCTTTCCACCTCTCTTCTCACTAACCCATTACCCCTTCTCATTCATCATCCCTCTCCCTTCTCCCCTCTCCCCCTTACCCTCCCCCCCTCTCCAAAAACCAAAAACCAAACCGTCACCACAATACCCTTCCAATCTCAACCCTATCCTATCACAGCAACACCACCAGCACCTCCAAACACCCCTCTTCCCCCTCCCCTAACTCATTATCTCACTTTTCCTCAAGTACCAATTCCCCCCCACCCCCTCCCCTCCCTCATCCCTCTCTCCTTAACTACCACCTACCACCTACCACCTACCACCTACCCAAGACCTCACTCACATCGACGCGCCGGATATACCACTCACTCACTCACTCACTCACTAATCCACACTAAAAGGTAGCACCGTACCGTAAAAGGCAGCCGAAGTTTTCTCCATCTACTGTACAAGGCAGGGTACAAAACAATCATTTCAAAGATGGCACAACAAACCCCCCCCCCCCCCCCCCCAAAAAAAAAGAAAAGAAAAGAAAACAAAAGAAAACAAAATAAAACAAACACACAAACACAACAAGGGTAACACATAGAGACAGCTAGCGAGATAAATAAAGAGAATACATAGATACTACATATTATCAATCGATTCAAGTACTTTCTTGCCAACTATTCCATGACTGATATCTACGGCCTCGCCTAATAATACTGTAAGGGTGGGCAAGTCGTGTCGTGTTTCGCATTCCGGGGCTTACATACTACGTATGATGAGAAGGACTTGAGAGGAAAAAGATTCAGCCCAATCTCTACCATCACCCTTTCTATGTCACCACTCTCCTACTAGGGACGTTCGTACATAAAATCTAATCACCAAACCGCAACATCACTCTTAGTTTCACATGATCATCACAATCATAACATCACCATGGCCAAAAGAAATCGGTAATTCCCCATATGCTTATGTTCATTTGTTCGCACTTGATCTCAGCTATACCCCCTACCCCCGCATTCAATCTACATTCCATGCTAGCAAAATCCAGCTAGTAGCACCATTAGGGACGAAGTTGTCTTCGGAATTCCCCAGTCACCATCTCAATCATACCATATGTACAAACCAGCCCCTCTCGAGCCTCCTTCCACACAACGGCTCATCCACTCCACTTCTAAGCACCTATGTGCATTCTTAGGATAATCCTTCAAGGCAAGACTTCATATCTTTCTTGTGCCTCTCCTCGAAGATACCATCCAACTCAAACAGTTCTGTCGCGTATGCGTGTGAAATCTATGAATACGATCCGAAGGAAAAAAAAAATATGCAGTAACGAGCTACCAGTATGATGTATTAGCAGCAGTGTCACTAATTACCATTAAGAAAGCTGGTAAGGTGATGATACATGCTCGATGTTGGCGCTTCTCCAGTAGAGGAACTCGACTTTTGAATTAGCCTCCATTTGGTCTGAAGGGGTATTATCCGAGTTTTCCGCAGTAAAACGCCCACGCCCACCTAAATCGTAGTGAAGCGTACAAATCCTGTATGTGTGTAGAGTAAATAATGTCATCACTTCGTATGCGAGAAATTGAAAGTGATATCGGCATGTTAATCGGGATCCGGGTTCGTAGCTCGGAGTATTGGTCCTTGCTGATGCACACGTCTCGAATAATCGTGATCATCTCGTATAGTGTTGAAACTCTCTCGACTCTTGTTTTCTCGTTGATATACTGGAGCGAATGGATCCAATCGAGGATCCACAGGTACCAGCTGGCTGTTTCTAGAGCCTGGAGTATGGACCTCCGGTTCCCACGTTTCCACCACTCGCCTTCCATCTGTACCGAGGACATATCGCGAGTTTTCACTCATGGTTCTCGATGGAATTGGACCTCCTAAGCCGGCCATGCTTTCTCTTCGACTATTCATGGCGTTGTATGCTTCCGCTCTTTCTTGGCGTCTCTTCCTTATGCAGAAGAATGAAATACCAGCAATGATGGCAACTAAAGCCACTAACCCGACAGTAAGTCCCACTGCTCCTCCAGTTGATAGCCCACTACTCTTTTTCGAAACAGTGGAATTGCTCTGCTCATTTGGAGGTGCTGTTGGTGTGACTGTAACCGTGCGGACTTGTCCTGTGATAGTCTGGAGCGATATGATTGGAGTAGGTGTCCATGTGGAACTGGGGCCGGAATCCGCGGAAGTAGTTACCTGTGCAGCAACTGTATTTTGAGTTGTGGGATCGGAAGTAATCGAAGGAGTTTGCGAGGAGCTTTTAGTGCTAGTCTAGTTCACCGTCAGCTTGGATTCATCTTCATACACGCTCACTATTGTCCAATCATATTCTCCTAGATGCCAAACCAACGAAAAGGATCATACAGATAATGAGGATGATGATGGTAATAAGGGAGTAGGAGACTCGGTAACAGTAGAGTAAATGGTCACGGCATCAGGGCTCGAGCTCGAAGTAGTTACCTATCATCGAAAGAAAGTCAAATGAGTTGCCATTAAAGGCACTACGTAGACAATCGACAAAAGATGATAAAACAGGGGCAGATATGGAGAAAAGAAGAAATGCTTGAGTGGAGGCAGCGGGGCAATGAAGTACGAACCTGTAAGGTAGTGGAGGATGCAGCTGCACTTGCTGCACCTTTTGTCCCCGATGGAGATAATCTCAATGAAATGTAACCGTAAGTATTGTCTCCACCACAAGTATCAGATGGATAGCCTGGACACGAATTTTTGCAGTCATCGGTCGAGGTCGTAGATCCGGGAACGTAATTCGAACACCAACAGTCACTCCCTTTCACGATCGCGAATGCATAACTGTCGACGCAAAAATTATAGCATAATCCATCCGACTGGAATATGGAAGAGTCTGCAGAGACGAAACGTTAATACTCGTCTCATATCCACCACACCAATTGCCCAAAACTTACTTCCATTTGTGCCGGCAGTATTTAAACTGGAGCAGTATTGCATGTCAAGACCATTGACATATTGGAAAAGGGCGAAAAAAAATACTGCGGCGGCTAAAAGCCGGTGGTGATCTCGCTGCGATAGAAACATGGTGGCTACTTTCGACGATAGGCAAATCTCGCGGCGACGGTAATTATTTATTCGTGATGACGAGGTTAACAGTGACAATATGTCTCAGCTGTTGCTAGAGAAGAATGAGCGGAATGTTTGGAAGCATCTTGCAGGAATGCGGGTAGAGCTGATACATACGGATTAAGGTGAAATATCAATCAAGATATCCCACTTGAAAACAGCAATGAATCAATCAGCCAGTCAACCGATGAATTCGAATCCAGAACGCATCACCCGACGATCACGATAGCAGCCATTTCACTGTTTTCGTTTGTGCGATGGGGTTTCTTGTTGTGATGTTGTACTAAGAGATTGGAAAGTCCTGCCCTCTAACTCTCGAAGCGGATGTTTGTTGATGTGATGAGAACGAGTGTAAGAAGTCAAGCAAAAGAGGAGAAAAGGTTTAGAAAGAGGTAGCAGAGGCGCCCATCCGACGAAAAGGGAAAAAGGGAAGAAGTCGAAGAAGGGTAAGGTGGTAAGGTGGCAGGCAGGATTGGCTCGAATGCGGAGTAGCAGAGGAAAATGGTGAAGGAAAGGAACGGAAGATGGTGAAGGTTAAGGTAAGGCAAGGTCAGGTAGGGAAGATACGGAAAAAACGAGTGGTGGTGGCAGGCAGGTCGCTCCCGGTAGTTTCGTGAGGTGAGTTCGTCCTTGATAATGAGTGGTTCGCACGACAAGAATTCTTCCTGCGAGTGCGAATCCAGAGAGGATAGCGTGGGAAATTGCTAGGATAGGTCAAGTGCGTCGTGTACATCATTAATTTTACAAGCAGCGGGATGTTTTTCTTTTGATAATTTCTCACGCCATACCCGATCCAGCCTACCTCGCGAGCGGAAAATGTCTAAAAGCGGGATTGGGTTTTTTGGTATAAGCCCATCTAAGGTTTTTCCGATTCCTGTTTTCGGACTTTGCTTTCCCCGTGGCGCGTTCCGTTTTCATGGGCGGTCCCAAAGAGTGCCGGCCAATTCCAAGAGCCCAAGATCTTGGGTTGGGAGAATAATCTCGACGGGGAGCGTCGAGGAGACAAGCAGGGAAAGGAAGTGAAGAGCGAGGTCCGAGGGATGGCGATGCTATTGAGAGTTTCTCCCGCTGAGTTATGTACTCCGTAATTAGAATTAGATACAAGTATACTTCGTCGCTGTACGAAAGTAGCTCCGTGGACTACTGAACGACTACTGAATGTACAAGGAGCTAGTCCTTGCTATCTGCATACAAGTACTGCAGCTGCGTCCTCATTCTTGGATATGCATGCATAGAATGCATAGAATGCACGCACGCACTTCGCACTGGGCAGGAGGAGCACAAGTAAGCAGGTCGATCGAGGTCGATCAACCGGCAGCAGCGAGACCGACCACCCGCAAGCAGTTGGATCAAAAAGCGTATTGCGATATTCATGATTTCTGGGTCTCGGCATGAATTTGTCATTGCACTCGTAGCCGGACGAGTAGAAAAAGCAACGACTGTTTTGTTTCCCGTCTGCCTGGAATCTGGTTGGCTGCGCTGGGTTGTGTGAAAGCTTGACTGCATCGTTACCGCTGTTGTGCGACTTTTAATATTAAGCTCTTCTCTCTTGTCCAGTCTGCCTGTCCATCTGTCAGTCTATCTGTCTGTCTGTCTGTCTGTCTGTCCATCCGTCCATTCGTCCATCTGCCCATCTGCCCATCTGCCCATCGTTGTCCCTCCCTCCCCTTTCATTTTCTCAGAGTGCTACCGGATAGATGATGTGCTGTGCTTGATTAAAGCGGCATTGAGCCTTGCCGACCATTCGATTTGCATATACTTCGTCCACCCTCGACACCCAAACCCTGGAACTCTCTCCCCAAAACACGAGCGTCTGCATAACTTGCACAACCGCCGACTTGTAAAGCATTCAAATGCCATGCACAGCTGAGCTTCCAACCAAGTGCTCGTATCGTACTCCTGACAAGGCAAAGTCAATTCCAATCCTTCCTTTTCCTTCATTTCGCTCACTCAGCAAAGCCTCACACACTCATCTCGTCGCATCCCGGATCGTGAATCCCAGACTCCACCCAAGCGTCGATAGTCAGGGACTAGCGTGGAAGCGTACATGTATTCTTGTCTTCAGGTAGAGTGCGGGCCGAAATTTCGCAGAATCTCACCCGACAATTTCATTGGTTGAAACATAGCAAACCAAAAGTTTGCGCTCGACAGGACTGTACGGAAGGACTGTACGGAAGGACTGTACGGAAGCACGAGAAAGGACAAGAGCAAAGGAGTACACAGACGACATGTCACTCGCGGGCTGGACTCTTCTAGATGAAACCCATCCTGTCGTCATTCTTGTCGATGACAATCTGCTGTGGCTCCACTGATTGACTTGCCACTACTAGTCTCAAGGATAACCAAGCACATACCACTTCGGGTTTAGTGCTTGCACGCTCACTCGATTGGATCTCCGTAGCTAAATATATCTCCAATAATCCATTCCATCATGTTATTCAATCTATTCCCATCACGTTATTATACTTTATCCCGTATAAGGAGAGATAATTATCCCGTATAAGGAGAGATAACGCATCTACGCGATCCAACAAATACGAACACATCATCATCATCATATCATCATCATCATCTGATACGTATAATACGAACTTCATCTGTCCTTCTACCGCCATCTCCCATGCCATCCAACCTGCACCCAACCAAGCTCAGAAAGGAAAGCCAATGCCACAAATCTTCGTATCCCGCAAACCCCAGTCCTCTCGCAGCCAATGAAATGTATGCACAACTATAAATCTCCATCCACATCCACATTCACATTTCACAATCACATTCATAATAGCAACAATTGGTGCGGATAACCGCGGCCGGCTTGATTCTTCGCTCTTCGATCTTCAAGCGCTTTCTTAGCTGGGTCCTATGAGGGGAAACGAAGAAGAGAGGAGAGAGGAGAGAGAGGAGAGGAGAGAGGAGAGAGGAGAAAGGAAAGAGGAGAGAGGAGAGAGGAGAAAGGAAAGAGGAGAGAGGAGAAAGGAAAGAGGAGAGAGGAGAAGAGAGAGACGAATACAATTCTGTACTACAGGTACCTACCTGTACAGAGTACCGTACCAAGTAAATCCCCAACCCCCTCTTCCCCCAATGCAGTACCGTACCGTACCCCGATTTCCCGGCCCCGCAGATACGCGCAGATACGATGGACAAATAGATGACGCGATACTACATCGTCCTTCCTGGCGACCATACGATCGAAGCAGAAGAAGTACAAAGTACCCTCCTCATACTGTATGTATGAATGGACCAACTCTGATCTTCACGGGAGTCTGTGTATTCCCTCTCGTACTGTATGAATGACCAACTCTGATCGTCACGAGACTCTGTGTTTTCCCTCTCGTGATTCGTGTGTTTTTCCTTCGTAAATCATCACCCACCCACCATCTTTGCCCTATTCCACACTATTTTTGGTCCCTCGTGCAGTGTCTCGTATACCCGAGTATTCCCAGCCCCAGCATGCGTAGCCGCCTACTTTGCTTTACAGTACAAGCCAAAGCGGTCCCGCGGAATCGGTGAGAAAATATCGGATTGTTTACTTGCATATTCTGTAACAACTCTTGGGCTTGATTTTGACGTCTTTACTGTAATGGGTGCAGTTTCGTCATTGTTCGGCGTGTGTGGCTGATAGCATGCGCAACAAAACATGGTGATCCTGGTGAGGAGATTTGCTTATGTACTTACTGTACAGGGGTGCCCTTTCTTTGAGGAGAAGAGGATGAAGTGGGGAGTGGCGATGGCTAGGCAAGTGAGGTTATGGGTGGATTTGCGGAAGTGGACGTCGGCTTGTGTTCAGATATGGCGAAGCGATGCTCCGTCCACGCGACTTCATCTTGTGGCGCATGATCTCAGAACGCACATGCAAGAGATCTCTTATGTGCTGGTAACAGCAAGCCGTAAATCGTCGGTCCTCGGTCGTCGCACGCTCCACAAGCAAGTCTGGATTTCTTCATTCGTGATCGGAGCGCCGTCGTGAAACAAGTGCTTTCTCGAGCAAGTGGAGCATCACTATGTCTCAGTTGAGGATGATGGCTCTCCGGGCATGCCGTCTAAGACTCCAGATTGGTTTGGACGTAATTTTTCTGGACTTCGAGGGGATGATATGGTCGATTGTGCTTGGGATATGGTGGGGGTAGTGTTTGTCGAGTGAGTGTCGAGGAGGTGGAAGTGCGGAGAATACATCGACGAAATGAGTTACATGTGTTGATTCTGCGAGCACGTTAAGCTAGATATAGAGTCTGAAGTGTTGAGCTGGGCGACACAGAAGGTAGGATCGATTCAGGAGTGAAGTGGTTTTTTCAAATATTCTTCTGGTGTATGTGTTTATATCTCGATCGCAGATGGTCCAATCCGTGGAATTTTGATGTGCTTTCGTAAATGAGAGCTGATGTATCTCACCAGACTCGGGATTGCGCCGAACGGCGATCAAGAATTAGTCACAAAGCCTGGGAGGTTCCATCAATAAAGCACACCGAATCCATTGTGTTGCTACTTCTGGCTCAGCTATGAACAAGTTGGTCGAAAAGGCATCGGGCGCTTCAGGTGATTGACGAGCTTGGAACCCCTATCAAGATACAACCCCAACCTGCCTCTGAGGGTATTGACATCGAATGGGTCGGTTACCGCAGTGGTGTAGATAGCAAAACCCCAGAACCAGCCATCTCCGAGATCCAGAAGTATCACAATCTCAGATAGGAAGCAACAAATATGGGCGTGGTGATGTATGTTTACGGTGGAGCTTTCTAGTATGTAGTTCTTCTGCTATATCGCTATTTCTGCAGATAACTGACTTTCACAGTATGAATACTCCTGCCAGGTATGAGAAGACAACTGCTCGATTATCCAGGATGACAGGACTTCCGTGCACCTATCTTTGCTGTCACCACATCCTTCAGCGCCAAACCCCGCGATATCAGGGTCATCAATCGTCTTGGCCGGTGATAGTTCCAGTGCCAATCTGGCGCTGGGGCTACTTCAATTTCTACTCGCATTGCGACGGAAAGGGATCTCTTCAGTGGATTATCATAGACGAAAGGTTACATTAGCTCTGCCCGCTGGTTTGACTCTTCTGAGTGCTGTAGGGGAGGTGACAAACTCAGTTCCATCCTACAAGCAGAACGCTTTCTACGATTTATTTCCACGCGACTTAGGAACTACATACAGTGGACTGGATCGCCATTCATGTGTTTCGCTAGCGGACAGAGCAAATCATTGATGGGGTGAAGGTCATAGCAAAAACTGCATCTAGCCAAGGAGTCCAGATTGCTTTCCGTGAACATGAAGGCATGCCGCATACGTTCATGTGGCAACTTCCTGAAGCACCACAGTCTGAGCATTGTTGGAAGGCATGGGCAGATGCATGCAGGAGCATTGTTAGGGGTGCCAATGACTTAACATCGCAAAGGATTTTCATCAATGTGGATAGAACGAAAGTACATGGTGGGAATCTTGAACATTCGACCCCGCTCACAAAGGACAAAGCTTCGCAGATTATTAAACAAGGGGCGAATAGGTATAAGCCATTTACAGGAAAACACGCATCGCTTTGATGCGGCGATTGATATTTGATACATGTTCGGCGAAATTCCCACATTCTGCCCACAAAATAACCAGGATATCAAGAGTTCATCTAATCTGCGTTTTTGAGGGCCGGCAGCGGTTAAAATTCCCTACTCAATGTATGGAAAATATCCGTTTGACTATTCAATGATAGGGCTGTGCCGCAGTTGCACATTGATTGAGACCAACATACCACTAACTTGCTGTGCAGCCAACGACTTTGACCCTACAAGTGCAGCAGATGCCCAGTTAAGTTGCTAGACGTCGCAATGATGTGAATAGTGCAGCGTAGGTTCTTGGCCAGAAAGCCTACCACCACTAGTCTCCATAACCCACCATCATTGACTACCATTCATACCCCCTCGGTAGGTGGGTTACTTTTTTCATATGAGAAAATCCAACGTTCTAAAATGTTTCTTGCAGATTCGGTAACCCATCAATAATCAATTCTATTCTTCCAGCCTATTATTTGGCTTGCTATCGCAACAGAGAAAGAAAAACTTATACAACGCGTAGTGCTAAATGATAGTAGCATTTAATGAACCACTAAAATCTAGTGTATACAGTTCAAAGCATCCGAACATCAGTCCTGTTCAGAGATATCACAGCACGCAAAGTTCGAAGGTCCAGGACAATATCCTACAAAAGACATAAGTCAACACGAGCCCTACATGCAAATAAAACATAAAAACTAGCATACCTGCTTTGTAGGATCCAACGCAATCCGGTCCCGAATTCTTCCAGTCGCAGAAAGAGTTCGCGGCACACGGACCCGGCACAGGCTCAATCGCGCAGCATTTAACATCATCGGGATCATTGGGGCAGCGACGACTGGTGTATCTGCCTTTGTAGCTGTTGCATGTTGATGTTTTTACGCAGATACCGTAGTCGTACCAGTATCCTGTTACAGTCTGTTAGCTTAACCGTACATATTAGGTTGAGCCTTAATCGGGGGTGATGCAAAGCAAGGAAAGCTGCTGCTCTTACCAGAACCACTGCAACGACCATTCAAAGCGGCTTGTACGGCGAGAGGTGCCATGGCAGCGATGAAAAACAAGAGACGCATATTGTTGTTTGATGCTTAGTTAGTGTAGCAGTGATGCGTGGCGAGGTTACTGTTGGTAAGTGTTAACAAGGTTGAGGTGGAACAGTAATGCAACGTCAAACAATCTGACTACCTAGGCAGAAATATAAAGCAGTAGCTGTGAGAGTCTACGTTCAAGAAGCTTGGAAACGTAGATTCAGATTAAACTATAGACGATTCTATGAAGAGAGGAAGGGTAAGAATTCCGTTCTTGTGCTGATTTATATGTGTGGCTGGCGTGTTTAGTAACGGTAAGCGAAGACACCGCCTTGAGCTATTCGCTATAGGTTCCAAACTTCACAGTAGCAATAAATGCGAATCGTGGAATCTATATTGTCTATAAACTCATACTGGCGTTCAACTCTCGTGACCGGGGTAGATGGCCTCGTGGCAGGCAGCTGAAAAAAAGCACCAACACACATTGGCTTTCTAAAAAAAAACTATTAGCTAAGCCAAGAAGAATCGCTAACTTAGTCAGGAGAAATTATTACTTAGGCAGAAACAAAGATTCAGCTTTTCTCCAAGCACTTCGAGCCAAGTATTGTGTCGCAAAATATCTGCCAATTATGTTTATAACTTTATATGTCCGCATTGCGAACAAGAGCGCCACTCGATGGGGGTGGCTGGGACGGCGAACGGGAACTACGAGCCAAGTGTATCAGAAATGGCATTGCCTATTGATAATCTTAAAAAAAGGAACACTCGGGATGTATGATGCACCGAATGACAGTAAGCTAATGCCAATTGATTCTATTTGTGCTTATGCTCTCATATCATTATTGTTTTTGGCGTGAAGAGCTGTTGATCCTAAAATGCCTTTACAAAATTAGTTTTGGTGGCTGCAGGAGGGGAGTTGTCTATAAAAGCAAAGCGATGTCCTCTGTAAAGTTGAAGAATCAACCAGCAGTTATATTCTGAAGACGAGAAACACACGGACCATCAAAATTGAACCTCACAATCAAACTCCAGTCAGATCAAGGTACGTATGATCAAATGGATATAGAGACCTCCAGCACCCATTTCCTTCTATTCTGCTTTCTTCTCGCTTCACATGGGCATCTCAGACCTAGTATCTTTGCTAACCGAACCATCTAGTCATTATTTCCCAAGAACAGCCATGCATTTCTCCACCACCGCTCTCGTTGCCATCCTCGTCACCACCTCCAGTGCCTGGCGTGCCGGTCTCTGGACGACAGATGGCAGAAACTTGCAAGTCCACGGCACAGTTGGCGGATGCAACACTATCCAAGCCATCCCTGTGGGGCAGGTGACTTTTGATCCCGCCACGGACAACTTTCCCGACCCTGATGAGATCTGTCTCTACAGTGATGTTGATTGCAAGAAAGGTTCGGTTAGGGGTTGTTTTGGGAAAAGCTTGACTGGCGTCTCGCTTCCCAATCCTGGGACTGTTAAGAGTTATCGTATTGATTAATAGATGAAAGGTGTCTGCTCTATGTATAGGTAGATCCTACCTGGGGTGGATGACCGAGGTTATGAAGTGATTCTTTGGCGGAGGTATCTTTTTGAAGTTTGGTTTTGGTTGATGTTGTCACCTTCAGCACTTTTCAGTTCTTACCCAATGTTTTTACTAAGAATCTTGAGGATTTACTCTTATTATCTAAACTACCAGGCTGCATTGACGTCCCTTTGTAAGTGCTTGAAGCTACCCAAACCGCTCACTGTAACTAGTAGATGATATAATTTACTAGTGTAGAATTCCAACCGTAGCAGTGTAAAGCTTAGTTCCTCAGTCCTCTACTTCAACATTCAAAATAATTGACTACATCAACCCATCCAGGGACCCAAAAGAGAAAATCTCAGCGGTAAAGTCCAAGTCGACGAAATTCCAACTAGTCAACCTGTTGTCATATTGTGGGTGCTCTAATTGTAAGCTAGATTGTGTTCCCATTCCTCAAATCTTCTGCAAGCTTCTTTGTCACCAATTGATGGAATGGTTGTGTCGGATGAAGGCTGTTAATCCATAGATATTCATTAGCCGTGAATTTGCACTCGTCAAGCCTCGTATCATATTCATCGGTACCGTCTTGATACACAGTGCAATATCTTTTATATAAAAAATTTTTATATATTTTATAATTTATAGTTTAGATAGTATTTATAATAATAATTAAAAAAGATAATTATTATAATTATATTACTAAATTTAATAAACTATATTTTTTCTATAATTAAAGATCATAGTAATTAAGTTTACAATCAAATATAAATATAATCTAGTATATAGTATTTAAGTTAAATAGAGTTAGATTAATTTTACAACTAGTGATATAGTAAAAATTAAAGTTTTAAAGCTAGTTATACAAAACGTTGCAATAAAGGAATAAACAAAAGAAACGATATTTTATTTAAGAAAGTCAATAAATCAAGGGACTTCCATAATGTTAATATAGCTTTGATCATTCGCAAGCATAGTTGGTACGGATCCAGAGATCAAAAACATATACGGGCTATAGTTCCAAACTTTGGAGCTGTGGCCCCAAAAGCTTTTAGCGACTGTTTCGGTTGCTGTGATGACGGGGATCGGCAGGGAATCGTAAGAGAGTCTTTAGGGAATATATGTTATAACGTAGGATCTGCTTGATGTTCAAACTAATTGTTGCCTATCTTACAAGCCCGAAGCCCCCTTTTATATCCATTTCGTAGTTGTGCCCCTCGGAGCATCAGCATCCGATTACCCCGCTTCCCCGCATCGATCACCTCCGGCC
Source organism: Clarireedia aff. paspali H2 (assembly GCA_026770245.1). NCBI lineage: Eukaryota > Fungi > Ascomycota > Leotiomycetes > Helotiales > Rutstroemiaceae > Clarireedia > Clarireedia aff. paspali H2. The sequence goes on from JAJCXA010000182.1 coordinate 48,433, forward strand.
CCCATTGTCCACCTCCTAACAGTTGCTATTGTGGCGCGCGACAAGGTGGATAATTACGGACCTCGCTGCTGCCTAACGAGGCTATGCAAGCGGTCATAGCTACCGCCACATTGCACTCAGCATGGTACGTACAGTACTTCAATATGTTTGCGAGTATAATTCATTGCATGTATCCCGTCGACAATTGAAAAACACATTGCACACGGTGTGCAGCACACCTTGTCTACTTCCCTGGGTATAAGAGTAGCATCTAGCCCGGCCTGAAATGTCCCCGAACGCAACGCGCGACGATGATGCCAACAAAGCTTTTCAGCCGGCTGCAGAAGTTGACTCTATCAAGGAACGAGCAGATCCAGAGCAAGACGTACACGTGACGGACTTCTCAAACTTAGAGACAGTCGAAGACAACGCTACTCCGGATCTCTTAGATGATGATCTTTCGTCGAATGGACCCCACGAAGAAGATGCATTTTTGCCCCCCTTGACGCGCTGCCATGAGCATCCTGACTTCGCTTCTCGCGAAAAAGTTCCGTGGTTCCTTGAAGAGGCGGACCCGGAGAGCTCAAAAGCGAAACGCTTACTATGGCGCTCCAAACGAAATGTGATTCTGACTTTTGCAACCATCCTCGCCATCGTCATCTTGCTTGTGAACTTGATTGCTGTACTGGTTCTTTCCCAGATTTTCCCTGGTGGTGCACTTTTCCGCGGCGACTGCAAGACAACCTCGACAATAAACACTTTCATACACCTGGTTGTCAACGTCATATCTACAGCACTCTTAGCCTGCTCCAATCTATGCATGCAGCTTCTCGTTGCCCCGACTCGGCAAGAAGTTGATAAGGCTCACGCAAAAACGCCTCCCGTCTCGCTGGACATCGGGATTCCCAGTTTCAGCAATTTAAGGTTCATTAGTCGCAAGAGAGCGATGCTTTGGGCTTTGCTGGGTGCCGCGTCACTGCCATTGCATCTATTGTAAGTCCGCCCACGCCAACCCTTTCTTCTTTGCACTCATGCGATCCACCAGATACAATTCGGTCTTCTTCGCTGCACAGCCTGTGAATTCGTACACCTATCTTGTAGTCCAGCCCTCTTTTCTCATGGGCGGATCGGTCAACATAACGATGGCTTCCGAGAACGCCCAGCAGCGACAAAAGGCTTTCATGTTCGGGTATAGTCCGCTGACAGCGCAGTTTGGAAACTGGTCTCTGGATCCGATTTTTGACACAAGTCAGCAGACTTATTCCCATCTATGTGGTGAAGATTGCGGCCTATTCCGAGACGGGAGCACGCTAGTCGGGATTCCATTCGCAAATATTACTGCAATGGAGTGCTTGGCTAGATATTATTCCACTTTTGGAAACCACTCCGATGTCATCCTTGTAACAACTTACGATGAACTCACACTTGAGCAGGTTGATGATGGTCCCTTATTACATATCGGGTACAACGAAGGACCGACTTTGTCCGGAGGCAACAGATGGGTCTGGGGTTCTTCGAATAATTTCTCATGGCAGGATCTCTCTAAGACCGTGTCGAACGACACGGTAATTGAAAATTGGAATGTCTTCGGCTATCGTGTTGATTATTGCTTGTCAAGACAGTGGGATAATTCGCAAGCATGTGCTTTGGGCTTCTCAGCTCCTATGCTGATAGGTAAGTCAGCAAAATTGACGGCAAGACCAATCGAATTAACTGTCTCAAGCCGTGTGTATTGCGAACTTGCTAAAGGTCCTTGGTATCGCGTGGACTGCTACCCTCTACTCAAGATGCGATATACAGCCTTTGTCTACCCTAGGCGATGCTCTGGCTTCTTTTCTTCACAAAAACGACTCCTTTACTAGACCGCAAAGCAAATCTGAATTTGATAAGACCAAAGCTTCCGGGCACACCCGTGTGAGACTATATCGAACACTATCGCGCCATCGATGGCTTTGGTTGTTTGGCCCGTGAGTGTGTTCTTCATACTAATTTAACGCGTACTAATGTGTTGGTTCCAGCTTCCTTATATTGATAAGCATAGGAGGTGTAGCCCTCCATGCAGCACTGCAGACTATTCATGGGATTACTGGATCCAGTAGGGCCTTCGTTTATCTTGGATTTGGGAAAGTCTCGGAATATGCTCTATCTTTCTTCGCCGCTGGACCAATTCCTGAAACCCTGGCCCAAAAGTTCTACAATTTCGTCATTTTTGCCAACATATGGCAACTTGTTTTGTCGATGATATACTTCCAGTACAATGGTATATTGACCGCTATGTTGGCAAGCAGAGAGTGGAACCGCTACAAGTATCGCAAATCGCTTCGGTTGACTTTTCCGGAAGGCACCACTCAGCGAACATCGTACTTTGTTTCTATGCCTTACAGGTTTGGCGGACCCTTGTTGGCTGCGTCGGTATTCCTGCACTGGTCGTTGTCTCAGAGTATCTTTGTTGTGTCTCTGGAACAAATGGATAAAAATATCCCCGAAAAGCTCTTATCAAACTCTTTGAATACCGTGAATGGTTTCAGTGTCTGGGCTATAATAACCAGTAAGTTACTGAGCTCCTTGCCTTCAACATGCAGATTCACGATCTCCTACTGACGCTGCCCTACTAGCGATGGTTTTTGGGATTATGCTTTGCGTTACCCTATGCGTCTTCGGTTGCAAATCGTTTGAGAATCCTATACCACAAGGTAGAGCCACCGATTCTATAGCCATAAGTAGCGCCTGTCATCAGCCACAGCCATTCGATCGCGATGCTTGGCTTTACCCAGTTGAATATGGCATTGTTCCATCTGAATTCTATCGAGAACAGGTGGGCTGGGGCAAAGAACTTAACATAGACGATTCTCCGCCCAGCTGTGCGTTAGCATCGGACATTGACCTTCAAGGAACTCCTAAGCTGGATAGAAGTCAAACAACCAGCGCAATGGTCAAACAGTGTAATGAGGCTGGTAACAATGATGGGTATCTCACTTTTACAACATACAAGTATGCTCGCCCACCGGTTATTTTTTCAGAAAGAGCGGTGGTTTAACTCTTTAACGACCATCAACGACAGACCCTTATTCAGATCATGTGACTGCTATTACCTCTTATACAGCCAACTCATTTGCTGCTGTACTGTTTTAAAAGATTTAAACTCAACGCATGAAGCCACAATACCATGGCGCTATGCAATCAGAGGGCAGCATCGCGTACAGCGAGAATGCACCGGTGAGCATGTTATATCGCAGTTATGATCAATGAGGTGCAAAGCGATATCGTCCCTACGACGTTGAATACTACGCACATGGCGGGTGTGGATAAAGGAGAAGTCACAACTTCCTTTTTACATTCCAAGATGTTACGTTTCAGCCTGGGAGGCTCGAAGCAATTGGTTACTTATTAGGGAACTAATATATTACTTCCGATAGCAAGGTTACTAGTAGCGAACCTAGGCTGCGGCGTGGGTACCCATGGGTGGGTTTTTGGACTTTTCAACCCACCCATGGGTAACCCATAGGTAGTGTGGGTGGGTTAAGTAGGTGATCTACCCACCTATGGGTTACCCATGGGTTGCCAAGAACCCACACGTGACTTCTCAGGACCTACATGTGATTTTCATAAAAATAAAGTAAATCACTATTAGTATTAGTATTTATATAAATCTAGGCTTCTGAGTATAGCGAATAGCATGGCTCATAGTATAGCTTATGGCATAGCTCATAGCATAGCTCATGGTATAGCTTATAGTATAGCTCATAGTATGGCTCATAGTATAGTATAGCTTATGGCATGGCTCATGGTATGCATAGCTCATAGTATGGCTTATGGCATAGCTTATGGCATAGCGAATGGCATAGCGAATAGCATAGCTTGGCGTCGCTTAGGGGAACTCTTCTAACCAATTACACAACTTTTTGCCTGTATATTATTCTCTTTTCAGATAGCTTATATGATAGCTTATACAATACATACACAGCCTATAGTACTATCCCCCCTTATGAATAAAGATTAATTTTTTTCTCAAGACAAAGTTTTTTTTTCTTTGTCTTGAGAAAAAATTAACCTTTATTTGTAATAGCATGGCTTATGGCATAGCTCATGGCATAGCTCATAGTATGGCTCATGGCATGGCTCATGGCATGGCTCATAGCATAGCTCATGGCATGGCTCATGGCATGGCTCATGGCATAGCTCATGGCATAGCTCATGGCATGGCGAATGGTATGGCGAATAGCATGGCGAATAGTATAGCGAATAGTATAGTAAATAGTAGTATATAAATAAGTCTATCTCTTCTCTATAGTATTAGCTCTCAGAGAGCTAATAGAGTGTTATCTAAGCTGCTTACAAATTATATATATTTATATATATTATATATATTATATATATTATGTATATTATGCATATTTATGTATGGGTACCCACTGGGTAGTAGGTGGGTTATACCACGTGATAACCCACCCAGTGGGTTACCCATCAGTATGTCCAACCCACCCATGGGTCAACCCACCCACTGGGTACCCACCCACCCATGGGTTTCAAGTCGCAGCCTAGAGCCATATATAAGCCCTCATAGTCACTTCTCTAGGGGTGGCGTCACTTTTACAGTTATGAGCCCGGTTTGCGTTCATAGCGCAGTAGTAAAAGTCTCAATCCTCGGCATCAGGAAAAGCCAAGCGAGAAACAAAAATTCACTAGACTAGCAGGACTACTTTAGTATATCCTAGTCTAGTCCACTTCAGCAGAAAGTAGTATTCAGGTAGTTAGGCACAACAGTTGTATAAAACCAGTCTTTAGTCTACTAATCAGATTCGCTTTCAGAGTTCTTCCACTCTGAGGGGGTATGTAAGAGCTATATATGAGCCCTTATAGTCACTTCTCTAGGGGTGGCGTCACTTTTACATTTGTATTATTAGCTTAGATTTTATATATTAATATTAGTATTATTAGAATTATATATCAATTTCAAATTAATACTATTGTAGTTAAAATAAGAGATTTAAATTAAGTATTAATTTTAATAGATTAAAAAAACAGTATCAATTTAAATTTATTCTATACATATACAATTTAGAACTATTTTATCTCAGACGCTCTGCCAAAGGATAGCCGAAAAAGTAGAATACTTTTACCAAGAACCAAAAGAAGCTATTGAATACAATGAGGCTGTGCTTTGGCGGAGCGTCTGAGTCACCTGAGATAACAACACGGGGAGTTCCTGCCTTAGCATTCAGACATCATCACGACGATGTGTCCAAATCGTTACAGTAAACTGTTTCAAGGTTTACTATACTTCGCCTGCTCTTTCTTCTTGTTAATATTGTCCCATTTAGTGCACAAACTGAAAATAGCAGAGACTCCAGCAGCCCCGATAACAATAGCGAAAGCAACCTTGATACCCCATGCGTAGGCACGGATAATTCCGTCTAGCTCGTCCCCGGAAAAGGCGTGGCGCAGATCAGTGGCACCCGTGGCCGAGACGAGATTGGGATCGACGTTTGGCGCGGTGCTGGCAACCTTTAGCCGGAGCTGGTTGGTGAAGCCGGATTCCGCAGCTGCGAGCATGAACGTGGCACCAGTGGATCGAGCGACTGTGCATGAGGGACACACTTAGCTGAGGGATACAAGATTGGGGACATGCTGGGAGAGGGAGAAGAGGATCTTACATATGATGATCGCGGACACAGAAGCCATGTCAGCAGGCGCAGCATAAGCCTGCGCGATGATGACTGGGATTTGGAGGCCGAGGCCAAATCCGAAGCCTGCCAAGATCTGATATCCAACCCATTTGCCGGTCGAGGTCCCGACGTCGAGCGTGTACAGTAGAGCACTCCCGATAGTAATAATCACGGAGCTAGCTGGCATATAAGGAGCTGCAATACCAGTCTTTGTGATGATTTTGCCTGAGCCGAATGTGGCAATGCTGAAGAGGCCGATGAAAGGAATGTTGCGCACGCCCGAGCCAATCGCACTTGTGCCGTCGATGCTTTGGAAATAAATGGGCAGGTAATAGAGTACGGCGAAATACGAACCGGCGAAGAAGAAGCCCCAGACGGCGCTGACCCAGACGCTTCTTTGGCACATCAGGCGTGGTGTTAGCATAGCGCGTTCGCCTTGCCAGAGTTCTGCGGCGACGAGTGCAGCAGTAATTAGGACGAAGCCGACAAGTAAACCAATCACAACGCTAGAATCCCACGCGTAGGTTAAACCGGCATACTGAAGAGCTAGGAGCAAGCAGAGGGATGCACCTAAAACAAGCACGGTTCCTAAGAAGTCCATGTGGAGAAGCTTGTCCTTGAAAGTAGCATCGACGGGTTTATGGGCGGCAGGAGTCGTGAAGGTGAAGAGAATGACCGCCGCGGCCACAGCACCGATTGGAAGATTGATATAGAAGCACCTAGAGTTAATATATTAGGTCAAGTCTGGTCAAAACAGGAGTGGTCGAGCGAAAAAGCTAATCCCGTGACTTGCAATAACAAAGACAAAGCAAGAGAAGACTGTCGACTTACCATCTCCAGGATGCCCGATCCGTAAGTGCACCCCCAATGAGCGGTCCAATAACCGAGGTGACGCCATACGACGCGCCAATCATTCCAGTATAGGTCGCTCTTTTTGCGGGCTCAGCAGAGAAGGCAGAGATAATATAGACTCCCGGTGCGACACCGGAGCCACCGAGACCAGCGATAGCACGTCCCACAATCAGAGTCGTGGAATTCTGAGCGACACCGCAGATCAAGCTCCCAAGTTCAAAGATGAAGATGGAGACTAGGAAACTTGTTTTGAGGGGGAAGTACTTGTATACTTTGCCCCACTGGGACTGGAACGCGCCGAGGGTGAGGAAGTACGCGGAGCCGTACCACGCGATGTCGTCGATTTTCTTGAAATGGTCGGTGATTTTGGGGATAGCGGTTGCGACGATAGTCTGAGTTGGGAGAGTTAGATTGCTAGCGTAAGATGCATTTGGGAAAGGGCGATCCTTCAAGAATTCAAGAAGTTGGAGAGGTAGAACTTGCCGAATCAAGAGACATCATGCCGATAGTCAGTATGAGCGAGGCCATGATTCCCACAAGTTTGATACCCTTCGGATATGTTATGGGTGGCGGCGCTGGCGTCTCGGCCGCTTTTTCTTCTGTAGCAGGAGCATTGTCTTCAGAGAGTTCTGATTTCTCCAACGCCCCACTAACAGGTGAGGAAGTTCCAGTGTACGGCTCATAAGAGCGTGGTTTCTCTCCATTCGCTTCGAGTTTCCCATCCTCGAGCGAGGGAGGCGGAGTTGTTGATCGAGACATGTGTGTCCGTCGTCTGGTTCACTGGTGACTGAGTGTGTGTACTTTGAAAAATGGCTCGAATAGCTTGAATGAACCAGCGTGCACTTAGTTAGGTTATAAGTATAAGAAGTTGGTGACAATTAGATTGCAAAATCACATCGATGGCGTCGTTAGAGTCTGTAAATCCGTTAACGCCGGTCCATCAGTTCATCTCTTCTAACCGGGCCTAGTGCCTAGTCACAAGACACACGTGAGTATATCCCGACAAATAAGGAACTTTGACAAAGTTCATCTTCTATCCTAGCCGTATTGGGCGAGGGTGGCGCCGTTAAAGTCTGTAAATCCGTTAACACCGGTCTATCAGTCTATCTCTCCTAACCGGGCCTAGTGCCTAGTCACAAGTAGGCTGCGGCGTGGCCCTATAGGCCGGGTTTTCCACTTTTTGTTTCGCTCACTGGGTCCCTACAGTAGATTAGGGGTGATTCGCTTTAGAGGTAGTTTATCTGTTTATTAATCGTTTAGTAATTTAATTAGAAAATTGTTTTTACTAAAGATATTTATTAATTTATTATTAAATATTTTCTACTGTTTTTTATTTTAAATTTTTTATATAAAAAATCTAGATGATTTTTTTTATAAATATTAAATTATATTTTTTATTAATTTGAATAATTCTTTTAAAAGAAATTATAATTGTAAATCTTTTATCATTTAAACTTCTATAAATTTACTAGTTACTTAGTTTATATCAAGATTACTAGTATATAGATATCCCAACTTATAACCCACTAGGTAATAGGTAACCCACGGGTCGTGGGTAACCTACTCTCCCCTCTCAAGAACAAATATTATTTGGTGGGTTTTATTATAGAGGGTATAAACAAGGGGGGTTAACTACTCAAAATTTAAGGTTTTGTATCTATCATTAGCTAGGATCTCTTTCTCAGTTTCTCCGAGGTATCTTCGATGTAAAAAGGACTATTTTGAGTGGTTAAAACCCTCTGTTTGTATCCTAGTTACTTCGGTAGTAAAAATCCACTTTTTAATATTTGTTCTTGGGAGGGGAGAGTAGGTCGTAGGCCAGGTTTTCATTTTCTCAGCCCACCCAGTGGGGCCCCAAAGGGTCAGCAGCCTGCCTATATTAGAGCCTCTAACCCGGTAGGCGGGTCCCGCCCACTAGGCTTCCGCCGCAGCCTATACAGTATGTTCCTCGGGGTATCAGTGTCCGATTACCCACGTTCTTGCACCGACTATCCCCGGGCCCAATTTGCCGATTCCGATTCCGATTCGGAACTTAATTCCTAAACTAATAACAACTCGAACATGAGTTTATAAACTGTATATAATTCCGATTTAGAACCTAATTTTTAAATTAACAACTCGAATACAAACTTGCAAGCTGTAACGTGCGAACCCATCAAGTGGGCCACTTGATGGGGTCGCACCTGATCTAATTCCGACTTAGAACCTAAACTTTCGAACTGATAACTCGTATACAAACTTACAAGCTATATCCAATACGAATTCAGAACCCAATGTTCAAGTTAACCTCTTGAATCTAATAGCCGGTAGAGTAGTAGATAAGCTTTCGGAATCTAGAAGTGGCATCACTTTTGGAGTTTTCGGGAAGCCTCCGTGCGCTTAAAAGGTCTCACTCGCTTCACAAATCCCTTACTCCAGATCTTTAGCTTGCTTATGCTCCTCACCAGCAAAATGTTCCCTCCACGATACTCATGCGATCGTTGCCGCCAGCAAAAGGTGCGATGCTGTAAGAATTGGAAATTATCAACTGCTATTAGTGACAACAACTATCTCACCCCATGCGAGCGATGTACAAAGACGGACGTGCCATGTGTGTACAGCTGTATGTCATATGTCTCCATTGCACATTATGTATTTTCTTTCGTGGACTGGTTGATTAATTGCGTTATTCGTAGTGAGGCAGAGAAACAGACGATCAAAGGATGAAGACGTTTCATTATCCAGAGGAAGTACACATCTCAGTCAGGATCTCTCGAGCGTGCTCTCAAGTAGCGATGTTGCAGGATACGACCTCAACGACCCGGAGATGCCGTCGCTCGACACGAACATGGCCTGCATCGACGATGGCGACGTATACAGCTGGAACAACAACTCTGACCTCACATATAATACAGACGGTGACAACTGGATCCAAGAGAGCTCAGGGACCAACACTTTCGAGGCCAACCCAATACTTTCTCTGGACGAAGGAATAAAAGAGACCCTGACAGAGCAGCTGATGAAACTTAGCAACTGGGCCACACGCGCCACACGAGAACTTGAATGCGCAATCATTACTGAGTCCTTAACAGTAAACTCCCCTGTGGTTAATGAAGCGTTCGAGGCCGCGAATGCTTTGGTGCGTATTATCAATAGCATTCCTCTGGCGGATAGCATATATGGCTTCTCGCAACCCTTGTCTTGCGATAAAAGCGGGCGACAGCTGCCTACCGAATACAGCCCGATTTTTCTGGCTCTCGCCTGTTATCAGCACGTCCTAGCCTTCTTCCGCGCAGTTTGTGACTCTATTAAGAAGTCCTTAGGGTCCAGATTTCAAGAGGTTCAGCCGCAACAGCAAGCTTTGCACGGCGCTGGGTCGTCCTCTGCGCAATTCATCATGGTTCTGCAGCTCATCTTGCACCTACTCAACCGCATAGGTCGCAGTCTTCGAATAGGGAACCGAAAGAATACTGACCAAGACGACCTGACGGTTGGGCCCGAAGGCGGTGAAGAAAGCGGCAGCTCACAAAGTATTATCGACTCTGCTCAGGTCATGTTGAGAACCTTATCTGATGAGCACGTCAAGCTTCGTGAGGTCATTCAGGAACTTCAAACTTGTATAGAGGAAGGAGTTTGTGTTTAGATTGAATAGAGTCAATAGATATCTACAAGTTTCTTAGGATCCCGAGGCTTCGTTGTGATACTGAGGGGAAATATTTGAGCAAAATGAACGAAAACCATCTTAAGAATCTCACCTATATGATAGTACCAAGGTACGATAAAAAATAGAAAATTCATCGATATTATACCCTACCAGTAAAATTATCATATAACTATCTTTCTGCTTATTTCTCTGCTACTATTCTCAAATTCTTACTCTACTAGACATCTGAGTCCTGCTATCCGCTTCTTTCTAAATTATACCCGCCAGCCCTTCCACCTCTGAGTATAGAATTGTCTCTATCGCTGCTAAATCCCCTATTACCTTGGTCTTCTACTATTTCCTATCAAACCGAACCTCTTTGAATGGCCTGACTACTACAACTGTCTTCCAATCCAACATATCACAAGATATCACTACCCGACTATACCTCTTCGCCCCCCTCTTCTATCACTAAATATAACTATTATCTCGTCGATTTGAAAGATAAAAGGCTGAATTACAAATTTGTCACGGAAAGTGTCACCCGATACACGGGATTATTATCATACGACTGTATCAGGGGTCCACTTGTCGGGTCCACCTGTCGGGTACCGAGCACCCATGAACAAAGGTTAAATTTTTAGGTGGTAAGATGCACAAAAATTTAAGCTTTGTTCATGGGGGGGAGAGTTATCGTTTAGCAAGTCATTGTCTATGCGCAGATCGCTTGGCAAGATCAATGATCTGATCGTACATGTAATTAGTTTTTACCAAGCTTTTCCGAGACTCTCAGTACTATCATAAATAAGACTGAGAATCTCAGGAAGAGAGAGGTCAGTCAATTATCACTTTACATTCTTATACCTAGCTATCAGTAACCCCGATAAAATTATCATCACACTATATAGGTAAAGGAGAAGTATTTCCTGTCTGAAACTGTAACAAGTTGACCAATATGTTATTGATTGATTGACTGATATTATTTAACGCCAGGAGCGCTGGGCCAATGGCTTGGCGCCAAGTCTCCCGTGGGGTATGCGGGGCATGCTAAGCTAAGGTTCTAAATTACGTACAAGTCCCAAAATAAAAACAAGTCCTCCCTAGAAAGCAAATCTCACCTATAGTGCAGGGTGTGTGATCATAACAGATTATTCTCTCGGTGTCTCCCTCGTTCTACGTGGGGTGATATCCCGATATACACTCGATGGTCGTATGCAGGTCCCTTGCAGTAGCTTGTCACATGATAATAGGTTGCCTAAAAGGGCTGAAGGACTATAGGTCCGGTGTAGTTCTCCTTCCTTATAATCTTGTTCGATCCCGAGGTAGGGAGGTCTGCGAGCGGTCGGGGCTAGGAGTAGCCAGAGGGGTAAAGTGTTGTGAGCCAACAAAAGGAAAGGGAGTAGGGTTTAGTATTGTAGTGGGGGAGGAAGGTAAGAGAGGAGAGAAGGTAAGAAAGGTAAGAAAGGTAAGAAGACTCAGTGAGGGGGCTAGTGCCTCCCCCACATCCTGGTGTGATTCGTGAGTCGTACAGGAAGTGGGGTTAAGAGTCGGTGAGTACTGTTCTCACGACTGAGAGTAGCTTGGTGAAGCCCTCCGGGATAAGACTTTGCAAGTACGATCGTGCCTGCTCGTCGGTGGTAGGTGGGCGTGGGGGCCTCTCTGGCCAATATTGGAAAGACCTCTTAGCGAGGGCGCAGCGTGGGATATGCAGTGGGGACTTACCAATGTTATTGTAAGCTGGAGATGTTCAAGTAGCCGAGTGGAAGTGAATGAATAGTGTCTTCCGCTGAAGGTTGGGAAATGAATGAAAAGGAATTTCAAGATCGAGATATGTTTGGATCGATCGGACTTGCAGGCAAACTGGAATCTAATAAGATAGTACTCAAAGAGTTCCCTGTTAGAGAAATATTAAAGTAAGCGGCCGTGTCATCTCGATTGTCATGACCCGGGTCATATAGCAGCCTGAGGACCTTAGGCTTAAAGGGTAGCTACCTGTAATTAGTAGGTGTTAACCTTCGCGATTAAATTATATATTATAAAGAGAAGAGCTGAGTTGAGCTTTTAAAGAAATTGCGGATAAAAAGGAAATAAGGGTTAAGTTAATAGTTCAGCGATTTGAGGGTATTTGTAACGACTGCACATGAGTCGTACACATGTACAGTCAAACCTGGCTATACCGGATCGCTGAGTACCGGAATCCTCTTTATACCGGAGTAAAATCTCTGAATCTGCCAAATTAATATGGGTATACCGGAATCTCTCTTTTTAACGGATTCCAGTAGCTTTTCTGATTTTTTTCTTAGTAATCCGGTATAACCAGGTCAAATCGAACGAAAAAATCTCCTATTTCTACTATGCTCAGAGCTTCAAAAAGTGCTTCAAGCAGCTCTATAGCGTCGCCGAATCCTTCTCTCAAACGTACAGGCCATTCAGGGCCACGTAGTGCTGTGACAAATGAGCAAAAGAGGGAATTGAGGTGTTGGTGGAAGGATCCTTCATATGGAAAGCGCAAACAGGAAGATACTGCTATATAGTTCAAAGAGAAATATAGGATAAATATCAAGAGATCGATATTAAGTGACGCGTTAAGTAAGAAATCTGTATGGCTAGATACTACAGAGCTTATATCCTTTCAATTATCATTGTCGAAAACGCGTTCTGCAAAGTGGCTAACACTTGAAGCTGCTTTTCTCGAATGGCAAATTTAGTACAATCTTTATCCAGATTCAGGTATCACGACGACGAGGTTGTAGAAGAAGCACTAGTCTCTGATGAAGCAGTATTGGCAGCTTTAACTACTTTTATGCGGTACAAAGAGCGGAAAGACAATAGCAATAAGGACTTATTGAAGCTTTTACAAGTTAAATATTTAGATCTTATATGTCAAATATAGAGAAACAAGAAGCAAGGCACTTTAGATATATTTTTCTATAGAAATTAACTCATTTTAACGTTAGATTTGTTTATACCAGAATCCTCTTTATACCGGAATCCAGAAGCCCAATTTTTTAATCCGGTATAGCCAGGTTTTGTAACGATTTGGACCGAATCATCACGATGTTATATAAGCTGACTGTATATAGGTCAGATCTAGGAACCAGACTATATATATACATTAGTATATATATAACTTAATTACTTATTTTATATAATAACTTCCTGTATATAAACCTCTAGATTCTTATAATCCTTTTAGTTCTTTAATTATTAATTCTAAGGTTATTTAGTATCTTAAATTAGTAGTTTCGTTATATTATTAACAACTTAATAATCCCTTTAGCTATATTAATAGTCTTCTAAATAATATTATTGCTAATCCCTTCTTATCTCTGAATCCCTTTAGTAATTCCTTGAATAGTAGAAGTAGATCTATTCCGGCTTGCTGATATATAGTATTTATCCTTTTATTATTTATAAACCTATTTAAGTTCTAAAAGACTTAATTTAATAATATTTATACTTTGAATACCTCTTCTAGTACCTTTTAATAGAGGTATTGAAGTAGGTTCTTTTATTATAACTAAGTCTATAAGTTCGTTTTCTCGTGGTACTATAGTAAGTACTATAATATTCAACTCTTAAAGTAGTATTTAGGATACTTTTAAGGCTAGCCAACCTTTATCTTTGCTAGTAATAGTAAGAGATGAATCCCCCTTAGATTTAAATTATTAAATTAGTTTTTCTCTTACTTAACTAATCTTTATAACTCGATATCATTTAATACTTATTACTTTTATATCTCAACTTAGTTAAAATATTAATACTAGTAATCAAGATTGATAATATCGAAGTAAAAGTAAAAGGAAAGTAATAGAAAGAACCTAGCTCTTTACTAGAAGAGTCTCTTTACTAGTATTATCGATTAACTTAATAGTTAACTTAATAGCTTAAATTGTTGAGATATAAGCTCGATTTATATCGCAAATCGAAGTATAAAATAAGAAGTACGATATATTAGTAAACTAGTTTATATAATAGCTATTAGTATTTCTAACTACTAAGTATAATTTACCTCCTCCTCAATTAAGTTAGGAATAAATGACTCGTGATAATATAATTTATAACTTATAGCCTTTAAGAACTTTATAACCTTTATATAACTTATAATATTATAATTTAAATATTTTAGTTACAATATATTATATTTAGACAAAAATGATTTTTTATTGAAAAAACACGATTTCTTATTGAAAATTATTAGATTAAAGTCGAATATAATAAATAACTTTTCTATAGATCGATTAAACTAGATTATCTAGCTATATAACTATCTATTGTCGAGATATCGCCGTCACTATCGATTTTCGCAGATTTTACTTTATATTTTCGAAATTTTTACTGAAAAACCTTAAAAATTATAAAAATATTAAAAAATTATTAAAACAATAAAAAATCAATAAAAAAGAGTTTGCACTTAAGTATAATATATTTCTATAATTCGAACTAGTCTACTTACACCTCTATACTACTTCTATATTATCGTTATTATCAATTTCAATAATTCTAGATACTAAATTTATTAATTTTATTAAATTAAACTTAAATTATTAATTTAGTTAATATTTAATAATATTAATAATATTA
>JAJCXA010000183.1:0-62979 GCA_026770245.1 Clarireedia aff. paspali H2
TAACCCTAACCCTAACCCTAACCCTAACCCTAACCCTAACCCTAACCCTAACCCTGTACTCCGAGATAGAACTCCGAGATAGAACATTGCGCATCCCACGACTACGACAGGATCAGGCGCTAAATGACCGCTTGAACGCGAACTGGAGACATATTCTCACCAAGATTCCCATAGAGGGTCAGATCTTCCAGTTATCACATCAACATCGGCGGTGGTCTATAGACTTGCAGGATTCACCACTTGGACGGCGACAAAGCATTGAGAGTGGAGAGACCTTCACAATTCAGATGGACTTATCTTCACTGCATCCGATAGAGATCTACCCTGGGATGTCATTATATGTTGGCATCGGGCTCGTTCAAGCTACTGGGGAAAAGGTTGTTACGTTGGCACGGTCGAATGCTTCCTTCATCACGACCTGCAGAAATTGGACTTGGCCCTGTGAGGCCCCAGAGCATAAACAGGAACAAAACCTCCAGTCAATAATAGCGGCTCTCCTTAGCCAGCGGATTCTATTGTCCATGGCCAAAGATAGCACTCTTCTTTTGATTCAATCCTCGACTTCTCAAGTGATAGCACAGAAAGTCACTCATATGGCTCGATCTCGAGGCGTCCAAGTTTCTTGTATCACATCACAAGAATCCCTGCCTGAGAATGGCCAGGATTGCATTCAGATCCACCCCTATGCCACGATGCGTCAAGTAAGGACGATTCTTCCGCGCAATGTGACACGGGCCGTCTCTTTGGCTGTCACACGTCAGGATCGGGAGAACCAGCATATCTTGGCGTGTCTTTCATCTTCTGTGGAAACTATAGAGTTGTCTAGCTACTTCGGAGATCAATCAAAAGTCGATTTGGGATTGAATGCACCTACTGTTGAGTCTTTCGTGACCACGGTAATCCGTGAGGCACGAGCCTGCTCACACAGCAGCTCCACCATAGAACTTTTCCCACTTTTATCACCCAGCAGCATTGCTATGACGCCTGATGTGCCACGTAGCAGTATTGTTGACTGGCGGAGTGAAGTCAGCTACCCAGTCACTGTGAGGCCTCTTTCCCCTGACAATCTCTTATCAGCCAATAAAACATATTTTCTGGTCGGCCTCACTGGCGAGCTTGGCCAATCATTAGCCCGATGGATGATCATTCATGGTGCTCGCTATTTGGTGCTGAGTAGCCGACGTGCCCTGGTAGACAAAGTCTGGCTGGAGGAGATGCATAATATGGGAGCACATGTCATCGTGTACGAGATGGATGTTGCTGAATTTTCGTCGTTGAAGTCAGTTTACGAAAAAATCCAACGAACTATGCCCCCTGTTGGAGGCGTCGTAAACGGTGCCATGGTCTTAGCCGACGCACTCTTCACAGATATGACCTTCGAAGCCCTGGTCACGGCACTGCGACCTAAAGTTGATGGATCGCGGCATTTGGACGCTCTGTTCCGTGGCCCTGACCTGGAGTTCTTCATCCTGTTATCCTCGGTCTCCGCTGTAACTGGATTCCGTGGCCAATCAAACTACGCAGCGGCAAATATGTTCATGGCCGGCCTCGTCGCCCAACGTCGGTCCCAAGGACTGGTCGGTTCCGTGTTAGATTTGGGGATGCTTGTGGAGCTTGGATACGTCGCTCGCGCCGGAGCTACCATGCAGGAATACCTGCAACATAAGTATTCCGTTCTACCAATCTATGAGCCCGACTTTCACCAGATGTTTGCGGAAGCCATCGTGGCCGGTCGTCCCGATTCCTCGCACCCCCACGAGATCATCACTGGCATCCAGGCACTCCAAGTATTTCAAATCCTCGATCGACCACCCTGGCTGGACAATCCACGTTTCTCGCACCTGATCCTGAGAGATACAAACGTCGGGTCCCAGACAACGTCCTCGCAAGGTATCTCAATTGCCGATATGATGATCAATGCGCAGAACCGCGATGAAGCAATCTCTGCCTTGCAGGCTGGATTGGTGGCAAGATTATCCACTATATTACAAATTGACCCATCTGAAGTGAGCTTACACCTACCGCTAGTAAACATTGGTGTCGATTCCCTAGTTGCTATTGATATACGATCATGGTTGATCCGACAGCTGAAATTGGACATTCCTGCCTTGAGGATAGTCAGCGGAATCACCTTGACTGAGCTAGTGGACGAAGTGGTTACCAAGTTATTTGGGAAGGAAGAAGCTATGGATGATAACGCGCAGAACCCTAGTGAACAAGAAACGAGAGAAGGGTCTGCTGATGCTCCCGAGACGGACGGAACTGATGCTGGCGAAGGAAAGACAACTGATTCGCAATCGAGTGATGCTCTTACCTTCATTTCCATTGACAAATCCGAAGAAACAGTTATGACTGAGATACAGGCTAGTATCTTCATTCCCACTACTGAGAACTTTATTGAATGGCTAGATAAGCTAACTACTTCCTCTTACTCCTTATAGTCCCATACGACGAATGATGCAGATACCATCGAAGAATCAATAGACTTCAATGACAGGTGGAAACTTCGCGACATGGTTAGTCATCTACATGAGAAAGAGAACATTACTAACTCGGATTACAGAATTGTTTATCTCAAAAACAAGACAATCTGTATAAGATCATTCCACCCCGAACCGCATCTATCCCTTTTGGCATTATCCTAGCAGAACCATTATCCTACTCGCAGGCTCGACAGTGGTTCCTGATGACGTCCTCAGACATGCCGGCTCACTATAATGTGGTTCTCGCGTATGAAATCAATGGCGCGTTAAGCGTGACTCAGTTTCAACAGGCTTTCCAGTCCGTCATTGCACGCCACCAGGCCTTTCGTATATGCTTTTATATGGATGTCAATACCGGCGAGGCAATGCAAGGCATCCTACAAAAACCTCGCAGCACACTGGACTTCAGAACCGTGGCTAATGAGGACGAAGTCCAAGGAGAGTTTGATCGAATCAAAAACCATAAATTCCAATTAAAACAGGGAGAAGTGTTCCTGGCAACACTTCTGCAAAAGTCGCCGTCCACAAGCATATTGATTTTTGGTTACAGTCATATTCTGATGGATGCGACCAGTGTATTCTTGTTCCTAGATGATCTCGATAAGGCATACCGGGGGTTACAGTGGGAAGGGGCTCCCACCCCATATACTGACTTCGCCATCA
Source organism: Clarireedia aff. paspali H2 (assembly GCA_026770245.1). NCBI lineage: Eukaryota > Fungi > Ascomycota > Leotiomycetes > Helotiales > Rutstroemiaceae > Clarireedia > Clarireedia aff. paspali H2. The sequence goes on from JAJCXA010000183.1 coordinate 3,147, forward strand.
GCCAACGGTCCCTCGTGGAGAGCAAGCAAGTTCGTGAGGACTTTGAATACTGGAAGAACTTATTGTCCCCATTACCTCATGTGTTGCCGCTGCTGGATATATGTCGTGTTCCATCCCGTCCAATAACATCGGCCGAGTATGGCACTCACACGGTTCATGCAAGCATCCCAGGAATCGATGTGCTGGGTTTACGCAAGAAATGCCGAGATCTAGGCATAACTCCCTTTCACTTCCACCTTACTGTTTTGCACGTCTTGCTGAGCAAGTTTCTTACCTCAATTGATGACTACTGTATTGGCATTGCGGATGCCAATCGAGTCGACGAAAGATGGATGCGGACGATAGGAAATTTTCTCAACCTCCTCCCCTTGCGGTTTCATAATAGCCACGGCCAGAACAGCTTTCAAGAAGCAGCTAAAAATACTTCTCAGCAGGTTTTGTCGGCACTGTCGCACTCAAGCTTACCCTTTGAACTGCTGCTGGAAGAGCTTGATATCCCCAGATCAGTATCAAACACCCCCTCATTCCAAGTCTTCATAAACTATCGCATGAACGCCTTCAAGCATATGCCCCTAGGCGACTGCCAGGTACAGCACCGTATTGTGAGCGATGCTAATCTGGGATATGATATTTTCGTCACTGTCACGGAACCTAGCCGGACAAGTTGTGTTGTTTCCATGACTGTTCGTGCCGACCTTTACACCCAGCCGTCGGCTCAATTACTCCTCGACGTATACTGCCATTTGCTAGGACAGGTAATCGAGGATTCATCTAAAAAACTCCAGGACTATACACTCTACAGCGACATCGATGCTCAATCAGGCATTCTTCTTGGGCAAGGTGCCCGACAAGATTTTAATCTTCCCCAAGAGACACTCCCACGTCAGGTGCAAAGATGGAGCCAAGAGACCCCCAACAAGATTGCTGTGAGGGATATGTATGGAAACGCCCTGAGTTACGATATAATGCATAAAAAAGCCTCTTCTCTCGCGGTAGTTCTCTCTTCGGCAGGAGTCACCAAAGGTACATTTGTGGCCGTGCTCATGCATCCCTGCAGCATCACAATCATTTCAATACTGGCGATTCTACGACTGGGGGCGGTCTACGTGCCTCTAGATCTCAGTAATCCTCTGGAGCGTTTGGCGCAGATTGTCCACGACTGTGACCCGGCCGCCATCATCTGTCAACAAAATACTAAAGGCCTTGCCGAGGGCATGCTGCTGAGGGAGAGAATCATTATCCAGAACCACTTCGCCTCAGAGGACATGGACAATCAGGTGCTACCAACGAATGACTGTTCACTGGTAAATGAACCAGCTTTTGCTTTTTATACCAGTGGCTCAACGGGTACTCCTAAAGGCGTTCTAATCAGCCAGGCCAGTTTCCTCCATGCGGTTGATGTGACCAGGCAGGCCAGTGTCACGACTGACGACGATGTCATTCTCCAGCAGAGCTCATTAGGGTTCGATCTCTCTTTGTACCAAACTATCCATGCACTAGCCTACGGAGCCACCCTGATAATGGTGCCACCTACCTTGCGACGGAATCCCAGTGCGTTGGCTAAGGTCATGGTCGATCACCATATTACGGTGACCATTGCCACCCCGTCCGAATACTGCATCATGCTTACCTACGGGATGCAATATTTACAGCAATGCATGTCGTGGCGGGTGGCCGCCTTTGCCGGCGAAAATATGGGCAATCCTGTCAAGCGGCTGTTCCGCCAACTGCACTCCCCGAGCCTTGTCATACAAAACTGGTTCGGCCCAACCGAGGTGGGTGTCTATGCCATTGATCCGGACGTGCCGTACCACGAGATCGAGGACAACGACCTCGAAGAGTATCCATCAATCCGACGACCGGCGCCCAACATGGACGTGTATATCATTGATCAGCATCTACGGCCTCTGGCCCCCGGGTTTCCCGGTGAAATATGTGTTGGAGGCCCTAATACTGCTATCAGCTACATTAATGATCCACTCCTGACGGCCGAAAAATTCATCCCGAGCCGTCTGGCAACAGAAGGTGGATCGGTGAGCCACCGCTTGTACCGCACTGGAGACAAAGGGCGTCTACTTGCAGATGGAACTATCGTCTTCCTTGGCCGGATGAATGGTGGCACCATGGTCAAACTACGAGGTTTTCGTTTAGATTTGAATGAGGTGGCCAGCTCTATTCTCCACGCTGCAGTTGGTTTGCTTACCGATGCCGTCGCCGCCCTTCGGGGCGATCCTCCAACCCTTATCGCATTTGTGGTCGTTTCCCCAGACCGCTCCCCTCCTGATGTGGCCAGCTACTTGGAGAGTTTAGCCGGTAGCCTCCCACTTCCCGACTACATGTGTCCCTCAATAATCCTGCCTCTGGTTTCTTTGCCTACCACGCCGAACGGCAAACGAGACCGGGCTGCTTTAGCCCTCATTCCGCTTCCCACTATTTCGAATGAGCGAGACGAGGTACCCTTATCTGATGTCGCTACTACCCTAAAAGAGTTATGGTTACGTCTGCTCCCATCGATCCTGACCTCCTCACAAATCCACCACGATACGGGCTTTTTTCGATTGGGAGGAAGCTCAATCCTGCTGATCAAACTGCAAGCACTAATCGAAGAGACTATTCAAGTGAAAGTCACCGTGCCGAAGCTTTTTCAATTAAATACGTTGGGCAGTATGGCGGCAAGCATCGAGGCTAATCTCCAACACCAGCATCAGCGGTCTGTCACTTACGCCGACGATAGCATTTCAGAGACGCCGGGAGAGAACCCACTCGGGGTTGAGGTATGCTCCCACTATACGTTTATTCAATTTCTATTTCCTAACCATTTCCTTCTTCACTCGCTAATATTGAGATGATGCATGTAGCCCGCATTGGAGAATGATATTTCCCCAAGACTTTTACCGCCGCTGTCTTTTGAAGAGGAAATCAACTGGGAAAATGAGACAGCCCTACCTAAAGAGGTCTGGAGACAAACAACCCGAGAATCGCGACTCTTGCCCTCCACCGGTCGGATTGTGCTTTTGACTGGTTCAACCGGTCTGCTGGGTCGCGCTCTGCTTGCTCAACTGGTAAACGATCAGTCTGTTTGCAAAATACACTGCATCGCGGTTCCGTTGCTCAGCGAATTCCGCCATATCTCAAAAGTGACATCATACGTGGGCAAACTTTCGATGCCGTCTCTGGGCCTCAGCACGGGCGAAATGGGAATGCTAGCGCAGGAGGTCGACCTCATCGTCCACGCCAGTATCGACGGTTCATTCTTGGACTCATATCAGACTATCAGGCAAAATACGCTTGGGGCAGTTCAGTGTCTGGCTGCAATCGCCGGCCCGCGACGTATTCCGTTCCATCTCGTGTCCAGCAGCCGGGTCCTCCTCTTCACAGGTGCTGCCAGTCTCGGCGAGGTGACCGTCAGCCAATTTCATCCCCCAACAGATGGCAGCGAAGGTCTCGCCGCGTCGCGATGGGCCTGCGAGCGATATCTAGAGAACGTATCCGAAGTACTGGCTGTTCCCGTGCATATCCATCGATGCTGTGCCATGATTACCGACAAGGCCCCGCCATCCGACGTCCTCAACTCGATCATCAAATACACTCGGGCCTTGAAGGCCGTGCCCATCCTGGAAAAGGTTGAGGGATTCATCGACTTCATGCCGTTGGAAACGATTGCTGACGAGATCACGGAGACGTTCTTCCTACCGTTCGAGGAGGAGCGAGACCGGGTTCCAGTGCGATTCTCCCACCATACTAGCGGTAATCAAATCACGCCCGAACAGCTCCGGCAGTATTTTGAAAATGAGGAACGATGCGCGTTCATGGAGTTGGAGTTGACGGAGTGGCTGAAACGTGCGCAAACATTGGGTTTATCTGATTTTGCAGTCGCGGTATTAGACTCGCTGCAGAGCCGTACAGAGTCAGTGTTTTTCCCTTTGCTCTTGAAGACAAAATAAATTAGAAATAAATATATCAAGAATAGAATAGATTTATAAATATTGGAATATTATATTTGTGAAAAGATTGTTAATAAAAATACTGAATAAGTTTAAAATTTATAATTTTAAAAAACTATCCGGGGATTATAAAAAGGGAGAGGACCCTATCCGCTCCGGAGGACCCTATTCGCGGAGCGGAGCGGTTCCGGATTATTTCCGCGCAGCCTAGTTACTCCTGGCCCCCTCGGCAGTCCCTCGGCAGTCCCTCGGTATCGTGCAAATCTACCAGTGTAGTACTGTAGGATGCAAGAAGTTTGAATCCACGCGCAAGTACCCGCCTCCTTGCGGATCTAATCAGCAGCTATCCTTTCGCTCTGTTTGTGCCTAATCAAGTTAGCTAGTTGCCTACCTGGGATAGATATCTGCCCGGTATAGCTAGTCACGCTTCTGACAGAACTAGAGCGACAAGGCAGATACTTCTCCTCGGACTCAAACTTATTGCACCTCGCTGTAGTTTACGTATTGCCGATTGTCCCCGGATAAGGTGGTTGTATGGCATAGGAATGGAAAGCTTTGATGGTTGTGTTTCTAATCCTTGCGTCATCAGTGTCGGATGGTATTTATACCTAGGTACGCGATCTCATCTTACTTAAAGTATTTGACTTGCTATTGACCAAACCTTGCCGTTGCCCGTTTGCATTCTCAATATTGAAACAAAACTTCCCTCTTGATCAAGTATCAGAATCAATACTAGAGAGCGGTGTTAGTAACCATGGAGCAACAGATCCTGTCCAAGGCCATTGAGCTGGCCAAAAACCCCAAAGTTCAGATCTCTGCTGGAGTTTTTCTTGCCCTCAAGTCGCTGCAACACTTGAGCGCTTGGTACACCAAGAGAAAGGTCAATAACCATGTTCGCGACCCTTCATGGAATTGGAGCCGTGAAATCGTGCTTGTCACTGGAGGAAGCAGTGGAATCGGAGCTGCCGTGGTTTCGAGGTTTGCGGAAAAGCGTACCAAGGTCTTGATATTAGATCGAAACCCGCCCTCTACGAAGTTGCGTGAGTCCTCCTTGTGTGGCGATTCCTACGTTGCATTACAAGATGCATTACAGCACTCCAAAGATAACGAAACGCTGACTTCATTCAGCCGCGAATACGTATTTCTACCAGGTCGACCTCACGGATTCCGAAGCCATATCATCAGTCGCTGATCGTATCAGAGCTGACCATGGCAACCCGACCGTCCTCATCAACAACGCTGGGATGGCAAATGCGGTACCTCTGCTGGAGTTGCCACAGGCTAACCTAAAGAGGGTCTTCAATCTGAATATCATCGCTCTTATACTCCTTACCCAGCAGTTCCTCCCCAGCATGGTGAAGCACAACCACGGTCACATTGTCAACGTTGCTAGCCAGGCCTCTTTTGCCACGCAAGCGTTGAATGTGGACTACGGCTGCACCAAGGCTGCCGTACTCTCTTTCCACGAAGGCCTTGGCCAGGAGCTAAGACACATCTACAAGGCCCCCCGTGTTCGAACCAGGTCAGTCACTTCCTTTTAGTTCTGTGCAAACTCCTCCTCACGTTTCGTAGTGTTGTACATCCCACCTGGGTTAGGACGCCCATGATAGCAGAACTTCTAGAAGGGGGAAGGTTGAAGGATACGACTGTGACACCTGAAGATGTGGCCGATGGGATTGTCAACCAGGTCCTTTCTGGCTTTGGTTCGCAGATTATTGTGCCTTCGAGCTTGGGTTGGACTTCTATGATGCGAGGATTTCCGGGCTGGCTTCAAGAGTCGTTGCGAGATACGGTCACGCTTATTCTGATGAATGCCCGTAGCACTGCGCCCAAATGAGGCAGTATCATAGGCAGTATCATATTTAAATTAGAGTCACTAGTTTAGGAGCCGAAATCTCATTCCTGTGCTTTCTGTTGCATAAAGGTATTATAGAAGCTTGACCCTTCTAGTCTAATATGCCCGTCCATAGGTCTCGAAGCAAAGAATAACCAAGCTGTTAGTGATGATCAAGCCCGATACCTGCTTCTAGACGCATATGCCTTCCTGGAAAGCGATGTCAGTTGTCTTGTCTTTTATTCTGTTGAAATTTAGTAAATGCTAGTAGCGGATGGTCGATTTATTAACGAAATGATTCCAAGTAGAAGGGAAACCAGTCACTTGGTATTGCTGGCTGAGCATCATGGTGCCTTGATGGAAGACGAAGGATGAAACTTACCGTAGGTAGAGCAAACCCAGAAGACAGGAGGAACGACGGGGTAAGTAAAGGATCGGATCTGGGAGTATTTCGTAAGTGACTAGTCTATGCCGCAACACTCGCTGTCATGATCGCGTCGTCGGAGCTTCAATGAGTCTTACCATTATTATGAGTACCGGAGTATTGGGGTCCGTCTTTCCAAAGATCTTGTACTGCTCTAGATAGGACTTTCTTGATGGAACTGTTACGGAATTCTCGAGCCTTGTTTCCGTGCACTCCGAACTTGCTTGGCGCTCGTCCTTCCCTGGCTCTGCGTCAACCTTTGCTTGCTCGGGAGGTACATGAGCAGGGCGTTCCTCAAGGTACATTGTTTCCTCGAAAAAGGCGAGAGTGCCAAGGAAGAGGACACATCCGATAACAAATTCTATCCAGAAGAATAGGTTGTATGACAATCCACTGGACAACATGTAACTAGCAGCAGTAGCACTCAAAGTTCCAGTTGCAAGTGCAACTTTTGGACGGAGATGTCAGCCGTGGTTCGCCCTTTGGAGATCAAGCTGAATGACTCAAGGGGATAGCAATACTAACAATTATACCAGCCAAGCGCCTTTCCTCGTTCGTGAAAAAAGAAGACATCAGCCACAGCTTGCGCGGGCAACGCTTCGCAAACGGATGAACCGAGAGCGTGAATCAGTCGGAAACCCATCAGGGAATCGTAAGAATTGGAAAGAGCACAGCCGAGGAGGCCGACACAATACTACTCGGTTTGTTACTTTTAATATCTTCCTAGTACATTCGGAGGATTCCGACTCACGATAATGATCGACAATAGCATAGTTGGTCTGCGGCCGATCTTATGGTACATGGGAACGAAAATGAGGGAGCCTGCTCAGAACAAAGACCAAAGCCCTGATATTAGCAATAGTCACCAACTTCAATAGAGTGCTCTTACCGAAGCCGAAGAGAAGATTTGGGTAAGTCACCAGCTGCGATATCTCGCTGGGTGTACTACCAAACAGCTCAGCGAGGAAGTTGACATAGACACTTGGGCCAAGCAAAGCATCATTAGCTAGAAACGAATATACAGCGACGAGGAACAGAATGGTGTTCTTCTTTCTTCGCGTCCACTACCAGACAGAGGTTGCTGCTGTCAGCAGCTGTCGTCGTTGGAATTTGGCAAGGAATGATACCTACGTTCAGCGGATCATTGGGATCGTCAGAGGGAGTTGGTGTTAAAGAAAGACCGTAGGCAGTTTTACTCTCGTCTAGATGTCCGTTGATGTGAGATTCTACATCAGGAATGTTGAGAAGGGATTCATACCTAAGACTGTCATGTCGACGGTGCCAGGCACCTTCGGCTCTTCCCCCATGCCACTGTGTTATATCAGATTCAGAATTTGCTTTCGGGAGGCATGATTAGATGCGTACCCTTGGTCCTCATGTTGCTGATGCATCTTGGTATGTAGTGTTGACTCCTTGGTTAGATGACAGTCTCTTTACTCAATAGAAAGAGCTCAAGACCAGATGGTGTTGCTTTTCTATATAGATAACAAGATACACGCATAAGACGCTTCGAGTCGCTTATGCATTCACTTCTCTTGATGTGACCGGCTCCCTGTCTCGTTGCCAGGGAGACTCGTCACTAACGTTCGTGACTTACCAATCATGTTGTTGTAGAGGATTGGGGAGGTGAAGTTTGAGTGACTCCAGGATACTTGGCGCTTCCCCACGATATTGATACTGTACCGTTACACATTTAGGTAGTGATGACGACTCGTGGGACTGGAGTGGTCCCTGCTGCTGAGGGCGTCGAGGGGCGTGATGCCTGAAACAGCATAGCTACCGAGGCAGCTTTCCCTTTTCTGGTATAGTATGCCCCCGCGGCGATCAATGGTCGGCAACACGGATGCTTTGCCTGCCATGATGATCGCTCGGAAGTTATCCCTGGTATGCCAACGGCTTGCTTGTCACTTCCACCATTCATCGAGTCATCGAATGGTTTATAGTTCATACATTGGTTAGTCAAATGTCAGAACGGGACGCGGGCAAAGAACTCAAACTTCCGTGCTGAGCAAAGGGGCAACACAGTAATTGCCTTGTAGTGTATTCAAGTACCAAGGTACATGGGGGATGGAACTGGACATCAAGCATGGCTTGGTATAGACTTCGGAATGCATCGGTATTCAAGATTATTCAGGATTCCCAACGTTAATTCGATTACGGGGTACTATAAACCATGGGGACTCTTCCTCGATTTCATGCCATCCACGTACCAGGACGACTGTGATCAAAGGGCTATCAAGCAGCAGATTGACCCATGCTTAACCTATTCGTTCAAGCTGGAATTATTTCTGCTGCTTTGTCAAAGTCATTCTCGAAAAGCATCATGTCATCCCAAGACGGTTCAACTAATGTATCCGCCAGGCCCAAAAGCCGGTCCAGATCAGATCCACTTCCTTCACTTGATCCTTCCAAATGCTGGCAAACGTCAATTTTGTCTCCGGATTCAAGCGGCGCCCGTTGTGCCTTGCCAAGTCCATTGCGGACACACAATGGGAAATCCTGATCTTCGGGAAGTTTTCCCCTGCTAATACACAAATCAACAGTCCATGTAAGTCTCAGATACGTGTCTGGATACTTCATGAGGATGTGACACCAATCTGTGACAGCCTCTCGGTCTGATTGTGCTAATCGTTGGTTGTAGGCTTGTGCAAGGTCCGCAGTATGCTTGGCCGTTTCCTTGACCCAATCCACTCCATAGCAATGAGGCAAAAATGCATCGGTTGCCTCTATCAAAACATTGAGCCGGCTTTGATTGAATACTGGATCAATCTCTAAACATCGGTTTATGTGATCCAAGGCTAATTCCCGCCTGAGAGATGATAGACGCGCCGTGATAAGTTGTAGGGCTAGAGGAGTAGCGATACAAGCCAGTCTGTGTAAGTTATAGTCAGTATACTAGTGCAAGATCTCGCAGAAAAGTAATCAGGTAGACTCACGCTGTGAGTGGGAGAGAATTCGTTAGGCGATAACGTGTGAGTGCTCCAACGCATCTCGTCAACCCGAGCGTAGAGCGCTCGACGTCGCGACAAATCTCACCACTTTGAATAGCTATATCCTCCGTAAGTGGATGCGTTGTAGATGACCTCGCTCTGGATAATTGATTGAAAATTCTATAATTACACAGAGTGATGCAAGCGGTGCTTGTGTCTGTCAGTGTGAAGGCCGCCAAGACTGAATAGGGGAATGGAAATCAAGAACTTACTAGTAATAGATATGCATAAGGTTTGTGTACAGAATGATACTGTTGGCTGGGTCCCTTATATCAATATGCCGCTCTCGGTCTTGACCATCAAAGAGAGGAAAATCGACAGTTGCCGACTCATACCAGGCTCTAAGTAGACGCCAGCATTTCTGAATCTGGGTATCACTCCCTTGAGTCGTTTCAGGCTTTATCTCAAACTTGGACTCAAAGGGAAATGCAATGGATAGTACATCCGTCAATATAAGTACCAGGTCCAAGAATTTGGCAAACAGAATGACGTGCCGACGTTTGATCGCAGGCGTAAAGATTCTTGAACGATGTATCTCTGTCTGGAGATCGTTAAAACCTAGTGGCACATGGGCATCCAAGTCAAACAAATCAGGTGTGATTTGAAGACGGAATCGTGTACAGAGAGGTGAAACCCTGTCCAAAATAATGCAGCACCACCAGAGTCGGCGGACAGATCTGAAGTAGCGTTTTTGTGCGGAAGAAGCCAAGTTAGACAAGTCGGCCACCGTCCCGTAGCGATGTGCGTTGATGTATTCAGCATGGCGAAGAGCGAGACGATGCCAGTTTCTCCAAGGATTGGGGGATGTGTTGGCGGGAAGGTTTGGGACCCAGCCCATCAACAACAATGCTGCTTGTGCGAGGGGTAAATGCGCGGATTCAATTTCATGGTCGTATAGTAGCTATGTCTCCCAGTCAGACTCGCCTTGTTTAGTAATGATTAGAAAGCTAACCTTTGTTTTACGATAGAGCTCAGCACAAGCAGTACGGACGTCAGAATATCCTAACCGTGTAAGGTATTCAAGAGGCACAAACTAGACATACAGTCAGTAAACGAGACATGGTGGACAATCACAAAGCATGGTATCGGCTCACATTGCAACTGGCAAAAAGCATGGCATGCAAGACAACGAGCGACATTGTGTCTTTGGCGAGGGATTGATTTGACTGGGAATACATATCCCAAAAGTCTCCCTCGTCAATTAATGGGAGGAAGACATGGATATGTGTAAAGTACATGGACATGAAAACGTCAAGAATCGGGGGTGTTGGCACATGAAGACAACCTTGAGCCTCTAGATAGCTGACATCTTGATGTGGAATTGCGTGAATATTGCCAGCTGTCAGAAATCGATAATGTGAGTATATAACTAGCCCTCTGTCCGCCTTCAGCGGTCTCTCCAAGGGTGATGCCGCCGACCCCATTGGCAAGAAGGCTCTCATATCATTCTGAGAGACATTGACTGGTAATATGTCAGTATAATACTCCTTTATGGGAAATTTGAGTAGTTGTATACCAAACCAACTTGACAGATTTGGCTGCTCCCCAGAAGAAGAGAACCCGTAGGGCTCTTTAGATGTTGGACGTAGAACAGCGTTGAAGTCTAGAGAATCCATATATCCTGAGTGCTTTGAGCTAGCAATCTCTGTTGGCTGGGGGAGATTAAGGGCGCCTGCTGTTTCGGATACCAACATCGGATCGATAAGGTCATTGTTCTTGGTTGCTACTGACTTGGGCGCGCTGTTCTTGGCAAATATTGAATCGTTGGTTCGTTGTGAGGCTCGCTTTTTCCCTTTAGGGTCAACCTGACTCCTGTAATTGAACGTTAATGTTGATTTGAAAAATAAGGGAGTGGTAACTACTTACCAAATGGCCATGCCTTCGGGTATAAGGCATTGCTTCTCATCCAGGGAGCAATTTGTGCAAGGTTGGCCATGTAAAGCGACGTCGCATCGGACTTTTCTGGATCTACATGTGAGACAGGCTTGTATAGAGCGCTTTCGCGGAGGTTTCGACCGTGGTGCTGAGTGTTGTGGAGAAGCCATGAAATTGACGATGTGGATTGTTGAGGAGTGATGAATTGACAATGGACGCGCATGGGGTTCAAGGAAAAATTTAATGATGATTAGAGTGATGATGATTAGAGTGATGCAGACGCTCGGATTAACTTACCTCCGCAACCCCAGGAGAGGTGCGGGGGACATGCAGTTTTGGTATAGTCTTCCCGTTCCGGGGTGCCGATATCTGATAGTGTCGGGGTAACGACCAGGGGTTCTGTCCTACCCCTGCAGTGACTTTCGAGGATTTTGAGCCTCCTTTTGTACCTATAGGTATATAGACCTCGATGCCCTTCGCATTCTCTTAAGTCCTCTGTGCTTGTCTTATCTATACCATCAATACGTCTTATTAAGTTATCGGCTTCCCTGACAGACAGGGAGTTTCTCCGCAAAAGTTCACAAGAGATTACCAGTATATGCTACACAAAATCCGGTTAGTAAGGAGATGCGGAACATTCGGAATTTCATAATCATGTCTAAGCTGGATGGAGGAATTAATGGGTAGATTTCCCTGATTCGAGATGCCGATTAGGCTGCGGCATGGGGCTCCATAGGCCGGGTTTTCCACTTCTTGTCCCGCCCACTGGGTCCCCATGGGCTGGGCGGGTAATGGGACAATAGGATATCCCGCCTATGGGTTTACCCAGTGGGCTGCCAAGAACCCAGCAGACTGCCAAGAACCAATAGACTGCTAAGAACTTACTATCCACCCCCATGAATAAAGGTTAAATTTTTGTGTGGCAAGACGTAGAAAAAATTAACCTTTATTCATAGGGATAGTAGAACCTATTTTAGACTAAGTTATATAGAAAATAATCCCCCCTTTCTATTATACTTTGTACCGAAAATTGAACTTGTAATTTTGTTTAGTAAAATATTACTTATATATTCTCAATTCTATTATAGTCTCTTCTATAATAGATTGGTTATTGCCTATTACTTATAACCCAACTTATTACCTACTAGGTAATAGGTAACCTACTGGGTAATAGGCCGGGTTTTCATTTTCTCAGCCTACCCAGTGGGGCCCCAAAGGGTCAGCAGCTGAGCAGCCCGCCTATTGGGGCCCCAACCCGGTGGGCGGGGCCCTGCCCACCGGGCTTCTGCCGCAGCCTAATGCCGATAGACCAAATACCAAGTGGTTGGCCTCATTAAACGGCTGCAGGCTGCGGTTGCGGCGTTTGGGAGATATCGGTATAGTTATTAGGCTGTTAGCAAGAGGGACCAGAAGGCGTAAAGCCAGGTCAGATAACATACTGCGTGATAGATAATGGAAGTGTAGTGTATTTTAAAGGTCGACTGGAGGCCTTTTGGGTATGTGAGAATGCCATTCCCCACTGACAGGTCCACAGAGACCCATTTCGATATATGAGGGCATTCCCAAATCGAGGAATGATCCACAAACGCCGAAATGGCTTTTTTTTTGCATTTGTCATCGATGGAATGTGCTGGAAGCACAAATGAGGATATAAAAACGCTGTGCAAACGGTTTGGTACATAGAATGAAGCAGATAGATCAGTTTTCATCAAGTTTTCATTACCTCATGCATATTCCATAGCTTTTCACAGGGTAGGTTAAAGGAAGGTTATAGAGCTAGCTGCTAAGAGCTGGTACTTATGCCGCTCAATTAAAGCAGCAATTATGTCATCAAGTGATTTTTTTCAGTATTTTATATAAACAGGTTAAATAAACTACAGGATACCCTCTAGGAATTCCAACTGGGCGCCAATATTCTCTTCAAAGCTTTGGCCATAATATGGCTCGAAATGACCGGCTCCCCTTACAATTTTCAAAGTTTTTGGCTGTAATGCCTTCTCAAAAGCTTCAAGTTGCAAGTGCGTCGGGATCGTTACATCTCGATCTCCTACAATCATCAGGAACGGTGTTGGGGAAATTCGATGGATGTACGCCGTTGGCTCGTGAAGAACAATATTAGTGAGACTTTGCAGCGTGCAGGACTCCGAGTGTCTCATACCACGCCTAGTTGTCTCTGCAATAAAGGGAATCGCGCCAGTATCCTTCAGTACGGCTTTACAGGTCCCATCCAAGATCTCCTCAACAGAGCTCGGGAACACCGGGACCCGAATCTGTGACTCTAGGTGACGATTGGAAATAAGGATATCCGCTGGGGCTCCAGGTAGTCGAGAGATGGCTTCGCCTGACACAAAAGGAACTTGCACTATAAGCCCAGCGATGCTCTTGTTCATGACAGCCGCACATATGGCATTTCCACCAGACATGCTGGATCCCCAGTAAACAATCTTGGACGAGTCGACGTCAGGGTGTGCTGCTGCGTAGTTAAAGGCGTCAAGATAGTCGCGCGTCTGAAGCACAGGGTCGACTTCATCACGCGGCAAGCCTTCGCTGTCTCCCCAGCATCGGTTGTCATATGCTAATGCTCCGTAGCCAGCGGCGTTGAAGCGCGCAGCGAAGTCAGGCAAGAAGTGATCGCGAGTACCGGAGAACTACATTATTATCATTCTTTAGACTCAGAACTCAAGCAGCTGACATAGTCCATTATTACCCACACCACTGGTTAAGATGATACAAGGTTTCTTGACCCCAACGCTGTAGAACGTGCCTTTGAGTTTCAAGCCATCGTAGGTCGGAATATCAACGTCTTGAATATTGGCCATTGTGACGATAGGAACAAGCTTTGGCCTGAGTAGACAAAAGTTGTATAGGAGTCCAAGTTTGTAGAGAGAAACAGCAATACATGATTTTAGCTGTAATATCGGCTCAACGTAACTTTATAGGAAAAGAAAAAAGGACACAGTTGAAAACTGAATTATATAAGACACGAACATTATTGCATTGACAGTGGAGATTCACTACAATTTCTCGGCAGGGCCTCGGCAGGGCCTCGGCATGGTGGGGAGGTCTCACGTGACGACCCACGCCGCGAACAGCTAGCGTCCACGACTAACGCAGGAGTAGTCACTGGAATTAGTGATATCTGCTTGAAAGCCAGGCAAGTGTATAACAAGACATCTGTAAGTTAGCGGCTCCAGAACCTGAATGCAAACATGCCATGCCTCGGGATGCTAATTCCCCACACCCGAGGTCTCCCTCCGCGCATCATCTCTTAAATAATTATAGTTATCTATATCTATAAAATGTTTACTATCCAGCAAGTGTAAGAATACAAAAAAGAAAAGGCAAGAAAGCAGCAACATAACATTACCTAAGTGGCAATAGCTGATCTAGCAAACATGACCAAATCTGATACTCCGTTCTCTCTCAAGGACAGCGCCATCGAAAACCAGCGGCCTCCAAAGGTGATTGTTATAGGCGCTGGGTTTTGTGGTATCTATACGACAATCAGGTACTTAACCAACGTTGCACTTGATGGTACAGGCCGTTAAAGCTCACCAATACAGAATTATTCAGAGGCTCAGAAATGTTGATCTGACCGTCTATGACATGAACGACGAAGTTTAGGGTGTCTGGTAAGTTGATTCTGGTCACATGTAGCGTACTCAGCTAAATATTCATAAGGTGGCTGAACCGATACCCGGGTCTGGCCTGTGACATTCCATGTAAGTGCCAAAATTGAAAATGCAATCATCGTAAAGGTATTAAGAGACTCCGATATCAGCTTATTCATACCAATTCAGCTTTGCGCCCAATCCCTATTGGTCATCGCTGTACGCTCCGGGACCAGAGATCCGCGCCTACATGCAGGATGTTGCCGAGAGATATGGTGCAATGCGTTATATCAAAGTCTCTCACAAGGTCGAACAGGCATCGTGGGATGAAGAGTCCAAAAAATGGTAAGGCCGAAATGCCAAGTTATATAAAGTCCACTGTGTTCAACCTGCTGAAAATCAATAGGCAAATGACTGTTCGGGACTTGAAGACCAACTGCGACTTCAAAGACACCGCCGACATTGTGATCTCTGCCCGAGGACACTTTAACCAGATCGCTTGGCCCAAGATTGACGGGCTGGGAGACTTTGAAGGGTAGGCTGCGGCAGAAGCCCAGTGAGCGGGGCCCCGTCCACCGGGTCGGGGCCCCAATGGGCGGGCTGCTGACCCTTTGGGGCCCCATTGGGTGGGCTGAGAAAATAAAAACCCGGCCCACGGCCCATGGGTTACCCAGGGCCCGTGCATTACCTATTACCCAGTGGGTTACCCATTACCCAGTGGGCTGCCAAGAGCCCGGCAGGCTAAATACTTGTATAGCTCAATATATAACTACGTGTACAACTTATATACAATTATTACTAATCCTTCTTTATACTAATCCTTTTTTTATACTAATCCTTTTCTTATACTAATCCTTTTTTTATACTAATTATTTTTTTATACTAATCTTTCTTTTGGGTCCTTGGCAGCCCACTGGGTTCTTGGCAGCTCACTGGGTCCTTGGCAGCCCACTGGGTAACCCATGGGCGGGACAGCCCATTGTCCCATTACCCGCCCAGCCCATGGGGACCCAGTGGGCGGGACAAGAAGTGGAAAACCCGGCCCATGGGGCCCCATGCCGCAGCCTATTGAAGGGAAGCTGATGCATTCTGGAGTATGGAATGAAAGGTGTGAACTCCCCCTTGCCCTCCTTTCCCCTTATCCCTTCTCTTTTTGTGTCGCGTTGAACTGAGACTTGCAACAATAGTTTCGATCCTTGCAATAAGAGAATTGGAGTCGTAGGAAACGGATCAAGTGGTATCCAAATTGTCCCATCTCTGCAGCGTCTTGAAGGGACACAGCCATGGTGTTTTGCTCGTTCCCCGACTTGGATTGCCCCTGGATTTGGTGATTCGGCGATGAGAAAGATGGGAAGAGACCCCAAAGATACGCTATGTAAGTTGAAAAAAAAAACATCCTCATAGCATTTTATTAGTAACAAACATACAGTTTCTAAGCGCCAACAGCAGTATATGGCAAGTCATCCTCGCAAATTCAATCGTATTGGGAAGATTCTCGAGGATGAGGCAGCCCGCATGTATCCCATAGCACTACGAGGATCAGCGGAGTCTATCCTAGCTAAAAAAGCTATAGAGGACGACGTGCGCCGGCGACTAGGTAAAAATGAGGAGATTATCAATACTCTGCTGCCCAAATTTGGCCCAGGATGTCGTCGTTTGACCTCAGGGGCAAACTATCTTGAGTCACTTCAGGAAGAGAATGTCCACTTTACCAACGAGCGGATCCAGCGGATTACTCCCCGTGGAATTGAATTGGCTTCAGGTCACCATATTGAGTTAGACTTGCTCGTTTGTGCCACAGGATATGACGTGGAAGGGCCCCCTCAGTTCGATTTAATCGAGAGACGGGCTGAGCCTTACCGAGAGGTGGAAACCTTACGCTGAGACATACCTGGGATTAGCTGTCGATGGTTTTCCAAATTTTCTGACAATTGGCGGACCAAACACTGGCTTGGGATCTGGAAGCTTAACAAGCGTTTTCGAGGCACAGGCTAACTACGCTATCAAGGTGATCCGCAAGATGCAGAAAGAGGACTCTACGACTTTTGAGGTAGATCCCAAGCGTGTGGCTGACTTCGGCCAGTACATTGACGAGTACTTCAAGGGCACTGTTTTTACGGATGAGTGCTCCTCTTGGTATAAAGCGGGAAGATCTGGGTCACGCATAGTTTTCTTGTGGCCCGGGTCTTCGAACCACTGTCTGGAAGCATTGCGTGATCCGAGATAGGAAGACTTTCATTGGAGTTCGGTTAACCCAGCTGGAAATTTTTTGAGATGGCTAGGTAATGGGTGGAGTACGACGCTCACGGAAGGAGATTCATCATGGTTTCTTGATACAGATGTTGTGGACGAACCCTGCGAGCCAAAACCAGAGGAGAGCGAGTTCTATCGCAAGCGGCCCTTCTCTCACTGAGAAATAGGCCAACGGGATTAGTTAGTCAGCCAACTGGAGCTAAGGATTTATATATTTAATATACTAAATAAGCTTTTCATTGATCAAAGGAAATTTATAAGAGGTAACGTGACACGATGTAGTCGGCCACACTAGGTAGTCGAGGTAGTCGGTCAAAAAGTCCACCCCACTCTACTTGATCTAGTTCTACGTGCTACACACTGC
Source organism: Clarireedia aff. paspali H2 (assembly GCA_026770245.1). Classification (NCBI taxonomy): domain Eukaryota; kingdom Fungi; phylum Ascomycota; class Leotiomycetes; order Helotiales; family Rutstroemiaceae; genus Clarireedia; species Clarireedia aff. paspali H2. The sequence continues at coordinate 20,442 of JAJCXA010000183.1, forward strand.
TCTAATTCTAACTCTAATTTGCTTTAATTGCTCTTAACCTCCTCCTCTTTAGCATCCTCCTCTTCCACTTTTTCCTCTTTAATTAGCCGTTGGCGTGGTCTTTCACTTGGTTCTTTCTCTATTGACTTTAACTCTGCATTACTTACAACTTTTAATACTTCCTTAGTAATAAATACAAATTTACCCTGCAATTTGGTTCTCGTGCCCTTAGTTCTTTTCCTCCTTATCTTAAGCAATTCTTTATACTCTTTCACCTCCTTCCAAAGTATGGTAAGCTCAGCATTCTGACTTTCAACTAGCCTGGTTATTCTCTTAGCGTAACGCGGAGCTAGCGAATCAGGAGAGTTACTGCTCGCTATGCTTAAATTGAATACTAAATTTGCATGTCTTAGTTTAGTTCTATCTAGAGGGGAGCTTTAAAGTACTAAGAAGTCTAGATTATTAACAGTAGTTAGGTTTTAATAGTAAAAGATATTATATAAAAACTAAATAAAGTAAAAATTCTAAGACTTCTTCTTTATAAACTCTAGTTTTGAACACCACTGCATTCATAATCTTGTCCAGTATCCCCGCCTTTGAAACATCAACTCATCTCATCACGGATCTCGCTATCGCTTACGAAGTGCGTTCCACCATCACACCTGTAGCCACCAGCAACCCGGTGGTAACAGTAGCCGAAAACGCATCGATTCATAGTTTGAGCTCTCTGCAGCATCTTCTCCTGGTCCTGCAAAGACTTTTCCAAACTGCTCACTTGAGCCCTAAGAGAGTCACGCTGCGTAGCCAGATCGGAGTTAGAATCCCCATCGCCGCTGGCCAACGCAGTCTCAACTGCTATCAAATCAAGGCGGAGTTGATTCAGTTGCCTGCGTTCCTCTCGTTTCAAAGCCTTCGCTGATTGTACTTGGTTCCATTCGGCGTCTGTTACATTTCCCTCTCGGGTGACAGAGTCCTGGTTGCCGCCCTCCCCCTGTCCATGCTCGATATCTAGATCAGTAGTACGAATGCAAATTGAGTCTCCTGATCCTGATGGCATATTAGAATCAGGCACTCCTTGGTGACCATGACTGTGGCTTGGAACAACACTATAGCCCATATCAATACTCACATCACCGCCTGCGCCGCAATTTGTTTCAGGTCCGGGAGTATATATGCTAGTATCGGGTGCTGGAGGAGGCTGAGCCAACTGAGGAGCGGCAAGGGTTGGACCTTGAGTGTCTCCTGCGAGAGGTGGCTGTACCGGCAGCGAAACATTGCCGTTCGTCCCTAGGCTGATGATTCGGTTCCTCCGCAGATTGATCATTTGAATCATGCAGTCAACAACCTGATCCACGGAGAGTGTGCGCATCTCTTGAGTCTCCTGCCCCATTGACTCGAGGAACTTTCCGAGCATCTGCTTGGCCAGATATTTCACATCACGGGCATTACTCCAGCTTGGAATAACCCGCATCAGGTTGAACAGCCTCTTGACCTTCAAGTATCCAGGGGACGTGCAATCGCGCAAGAAATCGGATTCTATGACGATGGCGTTCTACTTCAACTCCCGGAGAAGCGGTGCAATGCAGTCCTCCAGCCGGAGGTTCTCGAACACAATCTCTTCTGGGAAGAGTCCTGAGAGTACAGGCCGCATGGACATCAGGAGATGCATATCTTTCGTGTAGCCTGCGAGAATCACCACCATCTTGCCCACGTGTGATGGAAGGGTAAGAAACTGGATCAGTTCATCAAGTGCCTCAGCCGCATACTGGCCATAGATGAGGCGGTAAGCCTCATCGATAAAGAGGACTTTTCCCAGGCTCTTCTCGAGCTGCCTTCGAGTCTTTGGAGCGGTCTGGCCCACATATTGAGCAAGAAGATCCGTCGCTGAGCATTCCACGACTTCGGCTGTAGAGAGAAATCCCATCGCATAGAATATCTGACCCATTTGCTGTGCCGCTGTTTTCCCAGTTCCTAATTTTGCCAGTAAAGTCAGTGTTATTGTTCGTTTGTGAGCTTACGCTCACCTGCTCTTCGATAGGATGATCAGTAATTTTCGAGATAACGTACCCGGAAACCCCTTAAAGATGAAATTTGTAGGAACTTGGTCCCTGGGATTAAGCTTGTTTCTTCTTGCCCCCAGGCATCGACTCTAATAACTCAGAAGTTTCTCAATGATGCTTTCATCCATAGGCTGCGCAGAAATAATCCGGAACCGCTCCGCTCCGCGGATGGGGTCCCCCCCCTTTTCACAATCCGCGGGTGGTATTTTGAAATCACAATCCGCTCCGTGGATTTACGGATAGTCCGTGGATATCCACGGATTAACCGGTAATCCGTGGTTAGTGGATAATCCGTAGAATCCGTACAATCCGTACATAAAAGTGTATAAATATTAGTATAAAAAGTATATCCTCAAAAATTTAGGTTTGATGCCTTAAGCTTAAGGCTTCAAGGCTTAAAATACCCACTTATTCTGGGAATACCCTCAAATTGACGGATTATCCGTACTTTACGGATTACCCACGGATTGACGGATACCCTGCGGATATCTACGGATTACCCACGGACTAACCATCTGAGATTTCAACTATCCGCTCCGTAACGGATAATCCGCGGATTGTCTTGGAAATACCATGGGCATCCCACGGTTAACCGTTTGCGCAGCCTATTCATCCACCAAACCTTCCAGCACCTTGCGGCGATCAACTCCTGTGCGGGAGCCTCTATCGAAGTCTATATCAAAATCTTCAGGCTCTAATTCCCCATCCACAGCTTGAGCTTCAATATCCTTCCGCGATTGTCTCATCTCATAATTCATTTTCGCTACGGCTAGACAGCTTTCCACATCTCCGGCGTTTGTGAAGTTTGGACGCATCAGTGCCCGCTCCAAGACATCGCGTGCAACCTCCAGAGCCCTCGGAGTCCAAGTTATGTCTTGTTGGCGCATCTTCAGCTTCAGAATTTGTTCCAGCTGAGGTAGATCAAAATTTTCGAAGCGGAAGGGCCTTTCGATTGGGAATCGCCGCGAGAGACCGGGATTGACATTGTGGAACATGTCACTGATTTTGTCTTCATACCTCACGAGAATGATGCACCGATCCTCCCCCGGAACCCCTTGGACAAGGGCGACAAGTGTATCGATAACACCAGTCTTGAATTTATCCTGTTCCTTATGGGGGTCACCAGCGTCAAGCATGTATGCCTCATCAATCACCAGGACTTTGCCACTTTTTGCCTCGAGAATTTTTCTCGTCTTCGCCTCTGACTTGCCTAGACATTCGCCTATGAAGTCTGCTGGGGTTTTCAAGACCACTACCAAGGTATGTTAGTTTACTTCATAAGTCTAGTCGAAAATGCATGTTACATCAAACGTGTACTGTAGGGAGTGGTTCTGCCATTTTGTGACAATCATCAGACTCTGGCGAATTTCAAATCGTCCTGTGTAGGCTTCGGGATGAGCCAGCTGGTCATTCGGGCAAGTATATCGACTTGAACCGGGAAGCTCTTCCCTGCATCTTCCCACGGGGTCTCATAGTGTGTGCTCTTTGCTGTAGAGTCAAGCTGCCATTGGTTCTTGTTGGTGAGAACCCACTTGCCGTCGTGAGTCCATTCAGAGAGGAAAGGTGTTGTGCGTTTGACTCGGTACATGCGTACATTGGCATCCCATGTTTGTCGATTGGCTAGTTTTTCAGCATACGTAGAGCATGTTTTGTGCAAGGGCACGACGAGAGGGCCGAAGAAGTCTCGAAGGAAGCATAGATCCGCCGATGGCTCCATAAAACCAGTTGCCGCTCCACTGAAGGTCGTAGGTGGGCAATGGCTTTGTCCCTGTCATCTCAGTAAAGAGGAAAGCATTGTAAGGGTCGTCTATGTTGCCAGTAGACTTGGCATCTAATTTGTTTGCGATTGTCTGGAACTGAACTTTTGTGGGAGGAGCTGTGGCAGACTCGCTATCCTGCGCAACTTTCCTCGCCAATTGATCTTGGGCGTGACCTTCGACGTCCTACTTGATGGCATATCCAAGCACGTTGTCGGATTGATCATCACCAACAGTCTTTAGTGAAGTAGTCTAGGTGTCAATTAATGTTTTCAATTTGACTCTGATGTCTAAAAGGGCGGTCTTATCTTTTTCAAGCTCTCCAAAGAAGCACTTCTCGACGTCGAAGGTAATCAAGTCTGCTGTACCAAATACAATCACCAGTTGCTCAGCACTATATGATCCTGCTCTGTTTACCGCTTCTTGCACCTTTGCTGGCATGCAAGCCGCTTGCTTCATCGCCAAATTGACGAAGAAGGCAATCTTTCATCCCTCAGCTGATACCTATTTCTGGACAGGAAGCGCTCTTCTATCTTTTGGATTTGTATACCAGTATTTGTACTCCGCTCCTTTGAGAAACCGGATAGTATAGATAGCTTGATCTCCTTTATCAGCATCGATAAGTTGAATGGTTGGTGCTCCGATCTTTCCGATCAATGAGTAGTCAGGATCGTCGGGGTTTTCACCCATCTCAACCTTGAACTTTGTCAATTGTGGACGATCGATTCCGAAGTGTCGCTTCAGAGTGTGATTGATATTACTTTGTAACAATGCAGTCACTTGGTCATATTCTTGTGGGATCAAACGCATTCGAGATTAGTTGTCGTAGTTGACGTCGCCCATGATTTAAAAAACTTTTGTAGAAGCGATAGTTGGATATAGAAGTCATCGATGTGAAATGAAGCTGAACTGAAGCGGCTCTTTTTCGAATTCGTAAGGAACCACGATGGGCATACTACACCCCGGGAGAAGCGCCCCTCCTCTCCACACCCCCCCGACAAGCGACTACCCTAACCCTTACGTCGTACGAGCTTGCACCTTATTGCTTTCTTCAAGAAGCGATATAACTAATCGTACAGAGCTAGCACCTCACTGCTAATTATTTGGGAATAGAGCCAGTTGTACGATTGAGACCTGCTTTCAGCGACAAGAAGTAAAAACTGCCAGTATCTGGATATAGCTGGATATACGGAGTATCAATTGTATAATCCATTTGTATACCCGGAGCTTCCGGCTTATATAGTTATTATATAGTTAGTCAAGAAGAAGAGATTTCTTTTTTTATCTCTTTGCACAAGATAATATAAGAGGATTTTAACCCGTTTATTTTGTGTCACCTACAGCTGTACTAAGCGTACCGACAGATAACCTGATCGATTTATTTTATATCTTTTTATTATCTGATCCTACTTTTATATATTCTTGAAAGTCTAGAACTAACAAGCAGACAATAAAAAAACAATTTTTGGACAACGAAAACGGATACAAAGAGATCTTAAATACCGGATCCGATAAGAACAACTCCGGAGGTTGAAAGGACTGTACTGTATAAAGACAAAAAAAACTGATTTTTATACAACGAAAACAGATACAAAGGGATCTTAAATACCGGATCCGATAAGAACAACTCCGGAGATTGAAAGGACTATACTGTATAAAGATGTTATAAGTATCAGTATTCCAAAACCCTCTTATATACAACTTCATTTATCTTCTTATAATCACTAGACATCTTCGGTAAGTGTATTTGATTGTTTTGACAATTATTTCCTAACAGAAGTAGAATATGGAAGTTTGCGCACAAAACGAGGCATTCAAAGAAGAGAATGGAGATCTTGTATTTTCCCACACTAAGATAATAGTTAGAGAGGGCGATAGATATTACTATACGATTACGAGTCGTCGTTACCCCTACGATATCAAAGCCGATCCACTTGAACTCGACCTTGTCCCAATTCCAACTTCGCATATCTGGCCGCTATTCCCAAAACATTTCACACGAGCGCCCAAGCTATTACCTCAGGACTGTTATATAAAGGGACCTGATCTAATATATTACGGCGACACCGAGGCCTCCACCGAATTAAGTGATCTCCTGTTAAATGAGGCTAAGTTCTGCGAGATCCTGAGGGTATTTCCCCACCCTAATATTGCTCGATATCTTGGGTGTATAGTCGAGAACAATAGAATAACAGGTCTTTGTTTTGTCAAGTACGATATGAATTTGTCAGAAAGAGTGACTAAGGACTCTCGCCCTTTCGATATAGACCTCTGCTTGCAGGGTATTCAGAAGGGTATTCAGCACCTTCATAGCTTGAATCTCATTCACTGCGATCTCAACCCGTTCAATATTCTGATGGATAGAGACACTCCGGTTATTGGCGATTTCGATTCTTGTCAACATAAGGGAGACAGATTAGGTGTGAAGGCTGGGACAAAAGGATGGACGAGTGAGGATTTCAAGTTTGCAAGGCCCGAGAATGATGAATATGGATTGTCAAAGATTCGAGATTTTCTATTTCAAGGTTGTAAGATGTAAATTATCCAACGAAATCTACGATTTCATATAAAGAATACTAAAAAGCCATTGAGATTTTCCTATCTAAGCGACCGGAGTAGTATAGCTAAACCAACTTCAGCGACCAAACATCCTGACTGTGTCCGACCTCACCCCTTCTGCCTCTATCCTGTTACCCAAGTCTGTGGTTCGGGATAAACCTGACTCTTATTAGTACTTTATAAGAGGCAAATAAACTATTGTACTTACCTATTCTACTGCTACTAAGCTGCGGGAGACACGTAGAAGGACGAATATTTGCAAGTTGTTGATCCACAGTCACGTGCCCTGTATGGATATCTGGTACCATCGGCGCGGGTGCCTGCCTTGAAATCACAATAATTTGTTGGTTGCTTAATTTCAACGGAAGCCATCCTGATAGTAGAGTCAGTAGTGTGATATTGTAATAATAGTACTAATATAATAAGTCTGCATACTCTCTGAAGGATTTGTTTTTGTGTTTTGAAGTGTGCTGGTAAAATTTATACTGTTGTAGGTTTTGAAGTCACAATAGAGTTCTTCTATCTTAGCAGACTATTCTTTAGCTTTATACCTATAAATGGGTTGCTGATTTACTATACCGATTCAGGAGCTTCGATCTGCTAGACCGTTTCCGAATGTGGCTACAGATGTAAGATAAAAATGACTTGATTGAACTATCTAAAACTATGGGAATGGGAGCCTTTTATAGGCATCCTCAGAAGCAAACATCGAATGAGTGTTTGTAACAAACGGGAATGAGTGTTTGTACTGGAATACAAACGGGAATAAGTGTTTGTTTTGGAATGCAAACGGTCATGAGCTTGTTTGTCTTCGGGCGGTCACGACTTTGCAACAGAGACAAACACTATCATTTGTGGTATGTATACGCCCTGCTGACTTGAGTTATCTTGACCCTGGCATGCATAAAGGCGTGGAGGATATCACAAGTTGTAGTCCCTATCAAGGGAGGATTAGGAGTTGTGGTCACAAGTTGAGATCCTTCAAGAATAGCTCACCGAATTCAACAGGTAGGTGTAATCGGTGCGGGAACACTTGGGACATCGATAATTTGGACTCAATTTGAGGACCGAGCGTTCGTTTAATTAACCCAAAAGCGTAACTGTCTACATTATGTAACTAAGCAGCTGGCCAGCATTAGCTATCGCATTAGCTATCGCATTGGCTATGACCTTCGCTATACCCTTAGCATTAGCTATGCTATGCCATTGGCCATGCCATTCGCTATGCCTTTCGCTATGCCTTTCGCCATGCCATTAGCTATACTATTCGCCATGCTATTATCCATGCTATTAGCTGCTGCTGGCGATTTTTATCCTTAGGCAGCGAACCACGTCCCAGGGGGCGACAAAGGTAGGGGTGATTAACGAACGCTGTAAATTTTCACGACTCGCACTCTTAGTCCCTATTCTCTCTCATAGACATAGCCATGTTAGGTACCATATAATGTCTCCATTCCATCACAATTGCGAGCAACCACGCGTAGCCACTTATAGTTCTAACTATGCTCAACCTACTTCTCACGCTGTGCAAATGTTAATTTCTGCATAGACGCGGGCTTCACCCCCCTAAGCGAGACGCTAGCCCTCACTCTCACTCCGCCACCAACGTCAAAGTTGTCCTGCAGTGTCATATCCGGTGCTTTCCGCAGATCCTCAAAGGGTATCTCCACAGCGCCAATCTCTGTCTCTTTATCCATACATATGATCCGCAATTTTTCAGCTGTTACATCTGCGGTGGTGACATGGATACGAAAGTGCTGATCAAACGTCGGATTGTTGATATCTGTACCTGGCGCATCTGTCTTTACGGCCGTCTGGAAACGGTGCTTCCCCCCCCACGTCACAACCACACTCGGCTTCAGAGTTTCGCGCTGCCCTTTGATGCCGAAAGCACCCGCGACAAGCACGTTGAGGAGTCCGCACATGAGGCCAACACCACCATGATTAGACGAAGAGAAGCTGCTACTGTCCTCACCAGTCAACTGGAAGAACTCGCATGATAGCGCGATTTTACCGCCGCTCTCGGAGCCCTTATACAGCATTCCGAGCTCTTGCTTACCGCCAGCCAAGAGAATCTCCCTGACAGTGGTGACTGCTTCACCGACCTCATCGTCGGAGTTCACGTCGTGATCTGACACCATAACCTTGATGCATTGGTCAAAATCAGATACCACAAAATCATGCGTCTCTCCCCACGCCGGAGTAATAGTATTATTCTTAGTCGTCGTCCTCCATGCTGGTTCAGCACCAACTTTAATCTCAGCATAGCAATCTGGACTCGCCCCTGTCAACTTAGAAAACAGCTTCTTCGTCTTCGATTGTGACTCCTCGGCAAAACCCCATGCCTTGTCTGCGGTGATCCTAATTATGCCTAGCGGCTGATGGTACGTCTTAAAATAATCGTTACTTGCATCGAGTTTGACCAATATACGGTTTGGCAGGACAACCACGCTGTTAATGATACCAATCAGCACCTTGCGAACGGCTTCGTCGATGAGGGAGAAGTCAGCGACGTTGGCGGCGCCGGTGAAGTCTAGTTCGAGCTTGGGCGGGTTTATGAAGGAGATTTGGACAGCGCCGATCTGAGCGGAGATTTAGTACCAAAATGCTGGAGTGTTCGGCTTGGTACGCTTTAATTTGCCACTTACTAATGGAATGACATTCGTAAGAGGACATAGCAGAATGGAAAGTCTGCCGTTTAGTCTAATTTCTTTGACTCCCTGTCGAACGATGAGCCAATGTATCTAGCCTGTGAAGTTGACATCGGTGACTTGTAAAACCTACAACTTCAGGCGTCATGTTTCCGTCCAGCTTAATATCACACTGCCCATCCCAATCCACATTTAAGTCGAGCTTGATACCATCGTGAGGAGTTTTTGTGACCTTGACATTGGAAAACACTATTGGTGTAGCGCCGAGCTCGATCTTGGTGAAATGCAAAGTCGCCAGCGGACCAGGGAGCATAGTCTTGAACATAGGCTCAACGATGTCCTTGGCCATTGTGCTGCCGGCAACTTCGATGTTAGGCCATAGCTGGGCGACGATATCGTTCAGGAAGCCTATTCAATTACATAGTGAGCCACTCTTCATAGCTTAATTTTCTAGCAAAACAGTAGATGTTATGATTTGGAGCCACTGTCCACATACCAGCAGACTCTCCGTCCCCTTCGGCCGTCAGCTTTTCGATGAGTGTTGACATGTTGGCACAAGAGTGCTTAACGAGCTACCAGGTTTAGCTTTCAAGAACAAAGTCAAGGCGATGATTGAATTTGGAAGCTCCTTGAGGTCATGAACTGAGGTGCTGTGTTAACGAGATTCAAGATATTCGGTCATTATGTGGTGGGGCAGAAGTCAATGTTGTCATTTCAAACCCGATTCCTGGCTAGTGTATAGCCAAAGCAGAGTAAACGTGATCGTCGTCTGGCCACGTCGTGTGGGCGAGGCAGATCCAATCGGAAATAAGTCACGCCGATCACCGGCACTATAATCAGGACCGCAATTGGTTTGTTCAATTTAGAACCAACCTTAATGCCTGTCGTGCAGAGGTGGGTATTAAATGTTACACGAAAACGCCCCCTTCATTTTAAATATTACCCTTCAATCCACAACTCCTTCAGTAATAAATATAAAAATCAATTTTATACACGAAAAATATAGACTTAATTATTCTGAACATTTCTAATTTGTTTTTCTTTCAACGATTTGTTGTAGAGTAATTGAAGGAATAAACATAAAGAATTTCAAAGCCTGAAAAGTCATTACAATCACCCTAACTCATATAAATTATTTTGGTGTAGCCTTGTGTCACCCTATAACCCTATACAGCGGCCCTTGGCTGGATCCTCCCCTTCTGCTTATGAAAATAAAATTGTTCGGCGAGCCCCACTGAATAACGTTTATTTACGGGGGCGGGGGAAGTACTGTAATATATGACTTGCTCGTATCGTTTCACTCGCCCTTGTATCCCCTGTCATACTTCGTAAGCTGAGATGGTATGTCTAGGGTTTGTAGCTGGGATAGAGAGGAGACACTTTTTATAGGCTGATACTTATTTGTGGACAAGGCCTGTCGGATCACACTGTAAGCGCCAGCCTCGTACATAAGAATCAAAGTTCCACGTTTCGAAAGTCTGAAAAACTAGACATCCGAACCGAATTCCTGATGTTGCTCGGAGCTCAATCAATTACTTGTGAAACCTCATTCAACCAAGCGGAATCATATTTTACCACGACGCCCCGACTTTACCCCCTTGAAGCCACAGAGATCTAGTAAAAGAACATACGAACCTACAATATAATAGATATCAACGTTGTATTCAACAACTATGGTTGACGTTGCTTCAATTATAATCGCTGTCGTTTCCCTTGCTGGATCTCTCGTGGCAGCCCTCTTCACAGGATGGATCTCATACTATCTGGACCAAGCCAAACAACGGAAAGCTACTACTGCTCTTATACGAAAATATCGAGATCCTTTGACCCTCGCTGCATATGACCTTCAATCTCGGATATGGGGTCTTCTAAGTAACCTGCTGGATTACGTTGAGGATGAGGAGAAGAAAGAAAATATATATACTTATACTGCCTTTTTGATTGGGCAATATCTTTCATGGACATTTATTTTACGTCGGCAAGCACAATTCTTGCGGTTTTCGACGGAGAAGACAAATAAGGAACTTAACCAGATCCTAGACGGTATCAAAGATGAGTTCAGCAAGGACAGGAGTCACAACAACCCTTCGGGCGAGAATGATCCATTGATGCTGTGGCGTGGACAGCAGATGGCTATCGGAGAATTGATGACTCTTCAAGAAGAGGGAGGTCAGCTCTATTGTATAGGATTTGCAGCATTTTCAGAAAGGTACCACAAAGATCACGAATTCAGCAAGTGGTTTCAGCCGGTCAAGGAGGGCGTCGACCAACTTGTAACTGCTCGTCGAAAAGAGAATCATCTTGTGACTTTCAGATTGCGGCGATTACAGCATCTGTTAATTGATTTGGTTCTTCTTCTGGATCCCCATCGTTTAACTATTGCGGAGAATGCAAAAGTTAAAGTGGATCCTGCTGCGGATATGTGCATATGCAAAAATTGTCCTGGGGTCGGTGAGGCGCCCCCGATGGAGAGGCTGACAGTTTAATGGGGTTCGGGCTACGATGGTGATCGAGGTCTCTTCGGAAGTCATTACAGATTTTTCATTGTTATATCAAGGGAATGGGACTAGTAGTCATTCGAACCTACATTGAATGCAACAGAGGGAGGACAGTGGTTAGTGTTCAAGATATGCCATTCGAAGCAGTCATCGTGTTATTTTAATATTTGTCGTATTTCTTTTATTGATGGAAAATAAAATTCTTATAATAGATTGTTTGCTCCTCAACTCGATTCTTACACTTTGTCTCCGCTTAAACCAACCCAACTTTGCTGGCTTTGTAAACCTCCGATGTACGCTTTCCCCATGGCTAGTGTTGAACCACCTCTATACATATGACCCATTACCTTTCCGAGTACCTCTGCATACGATACAAGCCCGAGCTCCATTGCATCTTGGACCATGTCTAATGTGTCGTGCTGTTTGAGCGCCCTCTTGTATCTTGCTTTCAAGAGAGGGTCTCGAGGCTTGCGGATATGAATTTCGTATTTCAAGAGCTCGGATTTATCGTATCTAGTTCTAAGGCCGATAGGATGTCCGACGCTATTCACGGTGTAATCGGCGGTGTCGCGAGAGAATGTGATATATTTGACTTTGTGCTCTGCTGATGGAGACTCTGGATTTGTAGGCTCGGATCTTTTTGACATCAAGTTGAAATCCTCAGGTTCTTTCCCAGCGCTCTTCAACAACTTTTCGATGATATCATCATTCTCTGCTTCCCAATCAGTGATTGACATATCGGTATAACAGAACGAAGCATACTATAGATGATTATACCATCATGAAAGCGCGAATTTTCTGAATAGCTGATCAGAAAAACAACGTCTATGAAGCCGATAAGCCGGATTCTTCCAGACCAGCGTTTCCCATTGACTCGAATTTCCCAGGGATGAATATCACTGTTGCATTGCCTAGGAGTCAGATGATGCTTGATTTATCTGTTTTATACTCAAATTTGGATTCCTTTAGAATAACATACCAATCGCATTGCAACTTTTTGTCTTCGACCGACCGTCCAAAGATTTGGAGAACTCGATGATAGGATGCCATGTTGATTCAGTACAAAGTCCTCGGGAGAAAGAAAGTTTGAAGTTCTTTCTGTCTTATGGTGCCTTTGAAGGTTCCGGTAAAAGTTTGACTCTCAGATTCGACTCTCGATACGAAGATGTAACGTACCTCGCAGATCTTGGACTCAGTGAAAGCATGTCTATGCATGAATGAAAACCTTGAAAAGCAATGTGATAAGTTAATATTCTCTATATGGCTGTGCGAATCCTTGATCTTCGTAATACAAATTAAATGCATGTTACCTGCAGATCCTTTCTGCTTTAATAGCTGCTGTGTATTTGCAGATATAATCACCACAGTAGCTAGCTAATGGGATTTATTTTTTGTGAATGGTTGGCTAGATTTTCTTTTTTATAGATAGTTGGGTAGGATTTCTTTTTTATCAATTATTGGCTAGCAATTCTTTTCTTATATATGGCTAGCTGAAAAGCTGCCGGATGATTACTATATCCCCACAAGGGGCGGGCTGAAGCCATCTAATCAACCTCTCAGAGTGGTGGTTTCGAATATTTACAGCTACCAACATGATATGTGGCTGGCTGATAAGCTTTGATCTTTCCCCAGATTGTCGGTACTAGTGTCTGGTCTAGCGATAAGTAAATGTAACCCTAGTCCGGATCGCTCTGTATTCTTCGTTTTAACCAATGTGGCAGGGTGGCATTATAATCTCAAGAAACGAAGATAGCATATACGATTCTATTAGTTAGAAGAGAGAATTTCGCATAATTAGAGAAGCTGAAGCGTAATATCCAATAGTAGGCGAAGATTCTGAAAAGACTGGTAAAGATTACAAGGTACACTTCTGTACCTCGTTGGATTCTTATGCTATCTCCCTTTAACTATTGGTTCTGCAGCTTTATGTGTGTAAGATAAAGACTGCTGTAAATTCTTATTTAGATTTTCAAATTTTATTCTTTCCACAAATTGTAACCTAGTAACCTATTCGTCAATCGAACTTCGCTCTAATATTTTCCCTCTCCCAAGAACAAGCAAGTTACACGAAAATATGTCAGAGGCCGACCAAAATGAAATCTTAAGCCTCGGGAGGAAGATATTTGAGACAACTGGGACTAGCTTTCCTTCCGAGAAGTCGATCATAACACAGCTTGCTAGTAGCGCAGGTGTTGGGTATAATGTGGCCCGGGACGCTTATGTCAAAACCGTTCTAGATCCACTTATACAAGAGAAAGTTCGGAAATCTATGAATTGGTTGATTGGCGACAAATTCCTCCCTAACTTCGATCATGACGACGCTCAAAATCCAGATCTCGACGATGTGGTTGAAGCATTTGACCCCTCGTCAATCAACGCTGATGGCATTCAGATTCCCAAGCGAATGTTCAACATAGACACTGGCAATTTGGAGGATTGGCCGTCTGGACAGTATGTCATCCTGTCTCACAGCTGGAAAGGACAAGAGATCAGCTTCCCGTTCATCTGTAAGGTGAAAGAAGACCAGAAGAAACGGGAAATCTACGAAATGATTCAGGACGATCCCGATGAGGAGGTTAGGAGGTTTGCAAGGCTTCAAGCTAAAAATTTCCAGCACCTGGAAGCTGAAAAAAGCGACGTTGAATTACTCAGTGCTCAGTGTACCTACGACATAAAAGCACAAGACAAGAAGATCACCACAATCCTTAGTCGCTCTAGTATAACATCTAACACACGCGAGCTTCTTGGTCACCTGGCTGAATTTAAAGAAGCAACTTGGGAAGCAAATAATGCTCGAACTTCTCGTGATGCCAAAAGAAAGGAGCTGGACCAGAGAAAGATGGCAGACGAGGTTTTGGAGAAGGTCAAAAAAGATGCCGGGGCCGATGATTCGGGAATGACAGATGATTTGGATGACAAGGAAGATAGCGGAGGGTCAACTCAGGTGAAGGGAGAGTTTTTGAAAGCCAAAGCACAGTTACAAGAAGCTGAGGCACTGTTGCAAAAAGCCGAAGAACGACTAAAGGGAGCAACAGAAAGATGGGGGATCGTGAACCAGAATCATGACTTACACTCAGCACTTGAGGAATTGCTACCAATCTTGGAAAGAAAGAAGTCCATGAACAAAATCGAAGGTTCTATCCGTGAAGCGAAAAAGATCTTAGATTCAGGGCTTTTCTCATCTACTAGTAAAAGGCGTTATTTGTGGAACGATACTTGCTGCATCAACAAAGGCGATGCAAACGAACTCAGCGACTCACTGGCGAGAATGGGAGAGTGGTACAACAACGCCGATTTTTGTTTGGTCCATTTAGATACTCCTTCTGCCACAGAATGGGTCTCGACTTGGGACCATTTGGAGAAGCCCGACGAGCTGCCAAATTTCCAGACTTTCGATGAAGTCTCGGGACCAAAGTGGTCTACACGAGGTTGGACGTTACAGGAACTTGTTTTAAGCAAGATGACGTTCTATGTTAATTCAGCATGGAAACCTTTGACTCGATCTGCAGAAGGCCTGGGCCCCTATTACTATCATTACTCCTACCTTGATCAGCATGTTCTAGACAAAGATATTTTCAATGCACCACTAGAAGCAAACTCATTTCTGCAGGACTCTGCAAGGCTACGAGAACTAATGGACAGCGAAGAAAAGGTACGTTCTTAATGAGTTGGTCACTCTATTTCGTGTATTCATTTCCTTCTCAATCATTCAGATATTCACTGGCAAAATGACTGACCACGAGCTAGATTGAATACATCAGCTATCCAGGATGCTCTGATAAATCGCGAAGATTAATTGGCCTTCTCAATTTTCTCGGGGTACACTTTCCAGGAAACATGGACGACGACAACTCTGGTGCTTACATTCGAAACACGATTTCTCTCGCAGCCCATGAGATTGAGTCCCGCCTTAGCAGAGACACTCCCGCAGCGCAGAGGCTCAAGTCTTTATTTGTAGCCTTGGGTTTTGATACAACATCAATCGTACCACAAGCCAGAAACTTAATTAAGCTTTTAATAAGAGCATTGATCGAAGATTGCAAAGATACTATCGAAAAAGACCGGAAGCAAGTATCCAAGTTTTCCAACCATGTCCCTCCGTCTGAATGCTGTCGCGGATTGGGCAGATCCAGAAGTCCTGCCCAACAAATCTTGGCATTGGCATCTTACAGAGAATGTACAGTTCCGATAGATAGAGTATATTCTTTGATGGGAGTCCTTGGTGTGAAGTTCCCGGCTTTTCATGCAGAAGGGGCAACTAAAGCCATTTGCCGCTTGCTCGACGAGGTAGTCATTACTACGAATGACGTTTCAATTTTCAACTGGACTGGCAAAGACATGGGCAGTCCAATCCGCGGTCGATCCTTGTATCCTTCAAACTTGGCGGCGTTCAATCCAGAAAGAACTGAGAGCTATTTTACTGCAAAAAGAAACGACATATTAGCGAAGGCTTCCAAGAATAAAAGAAATGGTCTCCAACACACAGCATCACGTCTCACCTTGTTGTTGCAGCGAACAGCTGGTTTTGTGAAAAACAAAACGTATACGGATGTGCCGATTGACTTAATAAAAACCATTCTCGAATTCATTAGAAAAACTACTTTGGAGCATCTCGAGCCTCAGCTTGGGAATCTTGGAAAGCTGTTGGTGTATCTCGAAAACCATACAGCATTCGAGGAAAAGTACAACCCGGCGACCCATCGAAGTACCAATGGCGAAAGCACTCAGAGTGCGGTAGATAAGAGCAGTAAAGTGCAGAGCGGCAACGGTGCTTCTCTTTTGGGACTCAAAACACCAAAAATCCCACAACTTTCTACATCGAGGCTCAAATTCAAAGGTAAGGGATTTCAAGACCTTTACGGAAAGAAGGAAGACGCCGAGGATACTGAGTCACCGAAAGAAACTTCTGCGCCAACAGAAATATCAGGTGACCCTGACCCTGCTCCGTCAAAAGAAGTAACAAAAACTTTGGTTGTTGCTCTCGGGGACTGGATTTCTAAGGGAGATATATCGAATATCCCGGACGAATTTAAAGATATCTTCGATAATCTTGAGACTCCGAATATGGATATCAAACGAAATGTACCGGAGACAACTCATGGAGAGCCTGTCAGCCAACCTGTCAGCCAAAGTATGATCTGTCCAAATCCAATAATGGTTACCACATCTGGCATCGAGGGTGTCTTCGACATTCAAAGAGTGATAATCACCATGCAAAACCCTGAAGGTCTTCGCTATCAAACACAAAATGCTGCGAGCGACAGCCAGAAGATCAGCGGACTGTGTACCATTAGTACTGCGCTCTCGAAGATCACGGTGGATTTTACTTGTGCCGCTGGTGTACTGAAGAAACAGTTAGATGTGTGTGACGTTGTCCACAGGGCTTTATCTAACGGCGATTCGAAGAAGATGGAGAGCCTCACAAAAACCCGGCCACCTCTTATCCCGGGAAAAGACCATGAAAGCTACTACAGTAAAGTCGCCTCTCTGTCTCCTAGCTTTATGCGACAAGGATCCCAAGCAAGCGGTATCACAGAGAATTTTGACCAAGAAACAAAAGATGATCAAAACGAAGAGACTGAAACTGAGTCCAGTCATAAGACGGAAAAAAAGCTACGCTTCGTTCAAGAAACGAACCTCAACCTCATTGTCGGTGAATGGGTACTGGCAAGATTCACGGGTGTTGAAGGAGCAAATTGGTTCCTTTGCCAATTCGAACTAGGCTCCACACACAGTTATTATGGACGAAGAATTGCTACTGACACCATTGACTTCAAAAAAGTACTACCCGAATCCGGACTTGTCGAACACTGGGAAAGTTACATGCATAACAAAAAAAAAGAGCTGTGCAAAGTTGTGGATCTACTTATCCAGGGACGAAGTGCTCGAAAATATACAGACAAAGTCGCTGGCCGAGAGAAAGAAAACGACCAAGACGTCGCACAGATGCCAACTGAGCTCAATCAAGATTCCGACGATGAAGATAGGGATGCACCAGAAAAGCTGATGAACTTTATCATCAAAACGAGCCAACAAAAAATGGTCGCTAGTGGTAAAATTTTTGAGGATTTGGCCGACAAGTGGGGGGAGAGATGGGAGGGACAGTTGGATGACATTGTAATTCAGCAGGTACCGAAGCCGTTGAGAGCTGCAATTATGAATCTGAACGAAAATGAGGAGTTGTTGCCTGTAATGTTTACAAGTGGTATTCAAGTACATATGTTCTAAGTTGAAAAAATAGATATTTTGAAATAAAGAGATATTTCGCGAAGTCAATGACATGATTCCTCGGGTAAGATGTGAAAATCCAAAAGTAACCCTACTTCTAAAGAAGTGACAATTACGGCTTATATTTGGTTTGGAACCTCCCATACGCCTTCGTTTACCATATGCATATAGGAACCTCATATGCATATAGGAGGACATGCAGCTCGAACCCAACATGGAGACTTCGCAGACTACTATCACCGATTTAACCATGAAGATGCCTGTATTCATTGCTCCTGCGGGAAGAGAAAATCACCACTTCACTTCTATTTCTGTAAGGTAGGCAATGCTCAGAAGACCTTCTATAAACCCCTATCAGAAGCGATACCTTGGATACTTGGCACCATGGAAGGAACCACTAAGCTAGCAAACTGGCTCTCGGCTACAAAGTTCTACTAGGAGACCTGCCCGCGGTACCCACTGACTGCAAACGACCCATATTAACGGCTTCATTGCTGCAAGTTCTCTTTTTCCCTTTTCTGCTTCTTTTTCCTTTTCCGTTTCTTTTTTTTTTTTTTTTTTTTTTTTTTTTTTTCAAAACTTGTTGAATTGTAGCAGAGGTTCTCGGGGCTAGTAGGGATCATAGGGAGGGGGATCCATCTACATTGTGGAGGGCAGTAAACTTTCTTTCCCGAGGGATTAAATCGAAGAGCGACGGCAATCATATAAACCCTGCTGAAGCCTATAAAAACACATCTGTAAAGCTAGTAGACCTAGGTTAGTCTAGTTAAAAACCCAGGGGCCGTAAGGTCACGTGCCTTCGACCGGACCGCGCACGGAAAATAGAAACACACACACACAGTAGTCGAATAGGTGCATATAGCCTATATACAAAGATTTCCAAGAAGCGACTATATCCACTTAATTGCATTAATGAGAAAAGATTAAGATAAATTGATTCGTTGAAGTTCTTGTATTGTACGCAAGAACCCCTCTTCGTGACTCGCTACATAAAGTCAATATAGTATACTACCTCTGAGTAGCTATGAAATATATCACGTGAGTGAATAAGTCAGGCATGAAACTGACAGTTGATTGACCTCTTCTAACTGAGCATCTAAGTTAGTATTTATATCCTTATCTGAGTTCGGGATACTCCGTCCGTGAAGAGATACACAACTCATATACTCAGTACACGACTCATATACTCAGTACACGACTCATATACTCAGTACACGACTCATTTACTTAGTACACGACTCAAACTTAGTACACAACTTATATGCTAAGTGATCCGGTAATACACGAGTAAGGTGCCTACTGCGCATATCGGTTTTAGCCGAGCTACGCAGTTATTGCCCTACTACAAAACCTTAGTCCACCTATTTCTGTGACAAAATATCACTAAAGGTAAATTTGGTATTGCTGATCATGATTCAGTATATACTTGATATAGCTTTATTTTATTGGGTTAACCACTGCTAGATATATAGACTTGAGATTATCTATATAGAAAATGACGTCTGTAATACTCTATAAACAAGGAATAGATTTATTGTTGGTTCGAAACAACTGATTCGGAGCTTGGAAAACTAATATTTGCTCAAAGGCTAATATTTTAGTTTCTCAAGTGCGGCTTAGGTGCAGCTTAGGTGCAGCTAAATAAATCTATCTTCTGATCTTTTAGTTTCTCAAGTGCAGCTTAGGTGCAGCTGAATAAACTTATCTTCTGATATTTACTTTCATACTAAGGTACTAATATGTTTGTACCTTTGTAGTTAGCTTATTTAAATCAGAGTCTGCCCAGCTGAAACTCTTTCTTATTCTTCGTTCTATTCATCTTTTACATTTTTCAATACATAAAAATTGCTTCGTCCTCTGCGTTTAGAAAATAGTGGGATTAGTAAAGATGTCTCAAACTTATACAATTTCTGTCGAAAACAAGCGTGGCGCAAATACTAACTATGCGGTCTTTATGGAACCTCCGCATTTCACTGGGGGTTCACAACCTTGGATGAATGTCTGGTATACTACATTCGTTCCATATCAAGGAAGTTTTGAAGTTCGGACTGGGGAAGACTTTTATGCTTGTAAGCAAGAACTCTTATCATTTCAAAATAATTATTCAAATAATTGTTGAGCTGTCAATGGTAACAAGTAGTCTAGGGACTGGAAGTGTACCTACAGCACCTTCACCAGGCCTTGTAGTTAGTAATGGTATGACCTTATTAGCCCGTCTAGGCTCGTCTGGAAATCCTGGAAGTAAGTGGAGATTTCTAAATTATGAGAGCATTTGTACTGCTCTGAAGGCGAGGACTGTTTACTAATGAGGCATTATTCGCAGGTACTTTTGAGCATAAGATCATACAGGGCTTCCCTATTATTGAGGAAGTTTCCTCATCTGCTGGTAGCAATGCATTTACTATCAAAACCGGCTCAGACTTTTCTGTTCCCAATGACACTTACCTTATTGGGCTTGCAAAGGTCAACAATCGGGGACAAGTTGTCCCTGTTGCATCAGTAAGTGTAATAATCTGATCAGAGTCAATAGATTACTAACTTACTCGATAACTAGGTAGCTCCAGTAAACAACATGTCTGTTCAAATCACGCCAAAGATGAAATTTTTCATCTCTGAAAGTCAACAGATAGCAGGTGAAATTGTTGACTATAACGGGGTTACCAGAGATAGTGCTACGATTGATTTCAGTAGTGGCGAGGGAGTAGGAAAATTTTATGCTCATGTGATTCAACAGGATGATGGGAGATTCGCAGTCACATATTATGATGAATGAATAGTGTGTTCAGGATGAACTCGGAATTAACTATGATATATACTAAGTTGTTTACATATACTGAAGTTAGCTAAATACGTATACTTTATACTTGCTGAAGTGAAATTGTCTCCGATTATCGCGGAGTTGTACTTGTGGAAAGGTAGTGTCGCATTCCGCGAGAGGTAACTGTACTCCAATGGATATCCATTTCCTTTACCAAGTTGGGGCCAAAATGGTGAAAAAGGTGCTCCTCCGCTAAGTTATCTCGTAAAAGATTCGGGCGAGAATACTCAAAAGTGTACACATTGGCCAAGTCATTTTGGAAGAGGTACAGACAAAAAATGCTAACAAATGTCCTCCTTCCCAACTCTTCGGAGAAAATATTTACGCGAAAATACTGAATTAAATGGGAGAAGGAATACTTAAAGGTGAGGCGTATGCAGAAGTTGTCTCGAAGAATTTCACTGAAATGCTTAATTAGGAATGTGACTCACGAACGTGTTCAAGTGGGCTTCCGGGGGCTTCTCTGGGAAAATGCTTCAGTTGGGAAGCCTTTGAGGTGATCTCGCGAATGCTCAAAGGAAAATGCTTACTGTAACCTGCTTACACAGGGGAGTATTTCAAATGGAAGTGGTCTAGTCTAGGGAGCACGCGGGCAAAAATACTCCAGCGCGCAGGATAGCATATTAATATTACCTGTCGATTGGGTACATGTACGAAGATGCGTCAATTCGAGGGCAATGTGAAATTGTCTCGCAAAAATTAACGCAAGAGCGTAAGTTCCGATAGGCTTGATAGAGGAATATACAAACCTAAGGGAGAGAACCGACAGAGAAAGAGGAGAGGAGGCCTACATTCTCCTCACTATGTGCCACGCTCAGCTCTCCTTCAAGTCAGTATAACTATTATAATAGCTAATCAGCTGCACCTCTCCTACTGTTTTATTGTAGCGGGGCTGAGTGTGCACTAAATGGTCGGGACATTCCTGGGCATATATATAGCAGTAGTCTAGCTACTCACAGTCTTTATCCCCCTTCTCTCTTCCTTTTCTCTTCCTTGGTGCAGCAGCTATAGTAGTTTGTTTACCGTGCACTGTGACGGCACATCCTATCTCTTTTACAATATATTCGTAAAAAATGAAATAGAAGGAGTAATTAGATACAGATAATTAAGAATAAACATAAATCAATATTTTTTAAAAATGTATAATTTATTACATCTGAAATAGTAAACTATATAACCTTACAATATATAAACCTCTTATAGATAAATACAAAGAGGCCGATTAAAGAGTCTTTGAAAGAGAAAGAGAGTGTGTGGAGTTTAGTGCCAAGAAGAGTAGCCTGTTTCTTGTCCTTTGACCGTTTCTTTATTTAGTATGAGCTATTTCTGATGCCTTGTTGTCAGGATAAGAATTCAATGGACTACGGAAGAGGCTACAGGAGTTGAACATAGACTGAACAATGAGGTCATTCATGTATGTAGTACAGGAGAGCGAGTCTATATAGTCTCACTCCGAGTCCATAGCTTAATGAGGATCAAGATTTACCTGAACCCCGCATAGAACCACTCATTTTGAGGTGATTCTTATGCTACGGTTTAGAAGTCAAACCACACTTGTATATAGTATAGAAGCCAGAGGCATATTCGATTATAGAGAACGCTGCTAGAAATGGAAAGACTTTGAAGGGAGGAAAGTGTGTGTAAGTCTAGTTTCTGTGGAGGGCTGAGATGGGAAGTCAGCAAGTATCCTCTTTAGAATGGCTTTGTGAATTATCATTTTGGGATATCTTCAGAGAACTTGATATTATATCGCCTGTTATCAGGGAGAAGTAAACGAGGGTTTGAGTACCTACCTCTTACGTGTGTTGGGTACAAGTGAGCGAGAGCTCGAGTAACAAAACGAATCCGCCATCTCCTCCTTGTGATATGCATAGCGGAACAAAAATACGAGGGTGGCTTTTTGATACACGTAATGGTGAAGTCTTGACATAGTAAGCTGGATGAAACATAAGGCGTAATCTTACAATAAGTTTACAAGATGCATCCTAGATTACAACGGTGATTGGTTTTCTACGGTTGACACGTGCATGGATTTTATAGCATATTCAATACTTACAGCTTATGTATTCAGCTGTGTAATACAAGGCTGCGAATAGAGAATTCTCATTGGTTGAATTTAAATATGTCAGCTCTAGCGGTTACAATCTTACACGATTGCATTGCTTCCCTGTCTGCATTTGAATACCATCAGGCTTACTACAGATAAACTACAAGCTGAAATGTTCGCAGGAAAGGCAACGAATTGAAGGCTGCCCATTTCACTCTCACGTGCATGTGGCTGCGGAATTAACGTCGAGCTTGCCTCAATGTAGTTACTTGCCTAAATGTACGAACTGTGCTATAATTTTTTCTCCCAAACTCCTTACTGTGAGCCGCAATTGGATTTACTTGGCTGCTTATCCTTGCCATGTGATTGAGTCTGATTCACTTGGCTGCTTATACCCAAACTTCAAGCTATATATCACTGGCTTTTCCAGTAAAGATTTCTGTTTTACAAAGTATCGTTATTGAATTCTAATCATGGCTTCTGGAGCAAACGAACCCCCGATAACTAATAATATCAACGGAGACTCCCTAAACACTCCCGAAAATTCGGCCCTCGATCTTCTCATAAATGCTTTGAAAGTTGCGAAAAGTCAAGCACATCGCATTCCGGCTGATTTGAGTCTTATCAAAGAAGTTGGGAAAGCAGCTTTGAATAATGGTCTTACCGATCCAAAAAGGCTTCTGGTAAGGTTGTTCTAAAATCCTACGAACGCCGTCATGATATCTGATTTTGTTTTAGCTTGAGGACCTCATTCAGCTCGCAATCTCTCTCCCAGATGGCAAGGACCAAAGCTTTGTCACAAGTAAGCTTCTTGAAAGCCTCTGGGACAATTTGAAGCATCCTCCAATCAGCTACATGGGCGATGCATTCAAGTATCGCCAAGCGAATGGATCCAACAATGTATATAAAATTCTTTTCGGATAATTTCATGCAAGCTAATATGTATATATATAGAATGTCATGTACCCGCAACTAGGAATGAGTGGTTCCTATTATGCGAGATCAGTAGTGCCCAAACATGTTTCTACAGTTCCCCCGCCTGATCCGGCTTTGATCTTTGACGAGCTCATGGCTCGTAGTGGTCCAGCCCGTCCACATCCAGCTCAGTTTTCTTCGCTGGCTATTGCTCTCGCAACGATTATCATTCATGATATCTTCAGAACGGACAGTCGGGATGAGAATAGGGTTCTATCAACATCCTATCTGGACCTTGGTCCTCTATATGGGCATAACCAAAGCCAGCAGAACTCAATTCGTCTCTTCAAAGATGGTTTGATCAAGCCGGATACATTTACCGAAGTCCGTATTCTCGGACAACCCCCAGGAGTGGGAGCACTCTTGATCAGCTTCAACAGATTTCACAACTATATTGCAAGAGAACTGGCTGTCATCAATGAGAACGGACGCTTCAGTATTCCAGCTGCAATCACTCCAGAAAATGAGAAAGAATACGCAGCCGCAGTAGCTAAAAGAGAAAATGACTTATTTCAGACTGCAAGATTGTACGTATAACCGACCCAGCTGCTATGTTAAGATTCTAACACGTTCACTAGAGTAACCTGCGGATTATACGTCAACATCATTCTCAATGATTATGTTCGTGTGATACTTAATCTCAACCGCTCCAAAACAGAATGGACGCTGGATCCAAGGTACGTTATTCACCGCGTTCATAACCTTTCTTAGCTTAATTGTTTCATGTAGAGCAGACTTCCTTGACGTCTTTGACGATGAGGGAATACCTAAGGGAATCGGTAACCAAGTCAGCATGGAGTTCAACTTGATTTATAGGTGGCATCCTACTGTCTCGGACAAGAATGCGGCTTGGTCAAGTGACTTTATGAAAAAGATATTTTCAGGACAAGACGTTCAGAATCTCACACAAGGACAATTCTTGAAAGGTCTCCGTGAGTGGGCTATTCCTATTGAGAAACAGGATCCTAGTACTTGGGAATTTGCTGGCATGGCTCGAGGTGAGGATGGCCGCTTTACTGATGCGGACCTTGTCAAGCTCCTCACCGATGAAACCGAAGACTGTGCTGGTTCTTTTGGCGGGCGCAACACCCCAGCGATTCTCAGAGCTGTTGAGATTCTTGGTATTGAGCAAGGCAGACGCTATGGTGCTGCCAGCTTGAATGAATTTCGAAACTTCTTCGGCTTGACTTCTCACAAGTCCTTCACTGATGTCAACTCGGATCCTAACATCGCTGCGGCTCTGGAAGCTCTGTACACACACCCGGATAATATTGAGTTGTACCCTGGTCTTATTGTTGAAGAAGCGAAACCCCTCATCACAAATGCATCTGGGCTATGCGCCGGTGAAACTATCGCCAGGGCCATTCTAGCCGATGCTGTTTCTTTGGTTCGTGGCGACAGATTTTATGCTGTTGACAATAGCCCAGCAAATTTGACAGCTTTTGGCTTTAACGATATTGCTTCCGATAGAAATGTCGCGCAGGGCGTCTGCATTCACAAACTTCTTCAGCATGCCTATCCGGGCTGGTACACTGGTACAAGTGTGTACTCAATGTTCCCACTGACGGTACCGAGTGAATCAAGAAAGATTCTCAAAAGCTTGGGCTTGGAACAGGACTTCACGTACGATCGTCCGAGTCCCCAAAAGCCACCTATTCCCGTCACTACGTGGCAAGGAGTCGCCAACGTATTTGAGAATCAGGCCGATTTTAAAGTGCCTTGTAATTCTGACACCAAATCCAATATTTGGAAGATATGCTAACAATTACAGGGGGTCCAAAGGTCTTCGACTTAACTCACCACGACTGGATGCTTAGCGGTGACCAGCCTTGGAACACTGAACAAAAGGCTATTTGCAAACATGCTATCTACAGTCCTGAAACTGCCAGTGAACAATTCAGGGCTGCATTCGACGATGTTACTTCCAAGCTAATGAAAGAGCACAGCTATAAACTCAGGGGAGGTTACTATCTAGATGCAGTCCGAGATGTTGGCAATCTCAGCCACGCAATCTTCATGGCCCAATTGTGGTATATTCCATTGACATCCGAGTTTACTGCAAAGAACCTCCATGATGTCTTTACGGCCGTGTTTCATTACAGCTTCTTGGACTTGGATCCTTCGGTCTCTTTCTCTATTCGCCAGAAAGGCAGAGCTGCAGCAGCAAAGTTGGCAGAGATTGTTACTCCTGCCTGCAAGGCTGTCTTGCAGCCTGGCTTCAATCCTCAACAGGTTGTTCAGGATCTACTCGGATTTGATGTGAAACACACAGCTCTGCATGACTACGGTGCGATGCTGATCAAGCGTATCGCTGCTACTGGAAAGGACATTGCCTACATCGCGAACACGATTGTCCCAACGGCAGCAGCAGGCGGCCCACTTCCAGCACAAGGTGTAAGTGCCATTCTCTACAAATCCACTCTTCCATGGCCCAAACCTCCAAATTAACACTGCCGCAGTTCGCAATGATGCTCGACTTCTGGTTGAAAGAAGACAACGCTAGCCTCTGGGCTGAAGTCCAAAAGCTTGCCCGCGACCCTAGCCCTACCGCATTTGCTAAACTTCGTAAGTACGTTCTCGAATCCCTGCGTATCAGTTGTACACCCGCCTATGGAGTCTTCCGCGTATGCGCCGCTCAATCTGCAACAATTGTCGACGGTGCTACCACGCATATAGCACATCCTGGGGACATTATATTCCTGGATTTTCTGAAAGCGGGCACCGACCCTTCCAAGTTCCCAGACCCCCTCGAGTTCAAGCTTGATCGATCAGAAGAGGACTACATCCATCAGGGTTGGGGACCACATCAGTGCCTCGGACGCGAGATTACGTTCATCTCGTTAGCAGTGCAGCTGAGGGCCTTTGCGAGATTAAAGAACTTAAGGAGGGCACCTGGACAAGCGGGTAGGCTACTTAGTAAATTCTTGCCCGGCACAACGTTCAAAGTGTTCTTGAATGAGACACAGGATGCCTGGACTCCGTTTCCACGGACTTTACAAGTTATTTTCGATGACTTTTGAGATTAAATAAAATGAATATTTTGTTTGGTTTTCCTTTAAAGCTCAAGTTGTGATAGAGAAATCGAATTGATCTTAGAATTAACCCCAAAATATAGTTCGAACAGCCATCAAACTGAAAATTATTCAACTACTTTTTAATTAATATTTATAACAAACAATATCTTTTAAAGGCAATTATTCTGACCTCAGATAATTGTGATTCTATACCAAGCTTCTCTATCTTCACAACTAACTGATTGGTAATCTTGTTCAGCGATTGTACACTCAGAGCAGTTCAAGTGATCTGGTATCTCGAATATATCATAAAGTAAATTATCCAGCGAGTTAGTAGGCTCAGACCACGGCCACACGCTCAATACTCCTATGCGCTCATACTGGCCGTTCTCCTGTCCAGTTGCCCTAAGCAGGATACCTTCCTGGAGTATTCTTCCTTCTCCACCATGCTGATCGAAATGACCAACGGGTAACAGCACGCAGGGTTCATCATGGCAGTACTCATAATCCCAATTTATCAGAGCCACCATCTCTGTATGGGCGAAAGAGACACGCTTTTTCCAGGAGTCTTCCGAGAGTGGCTGTGTGATTTCCACTCTACACTTCAACAGGTATTTTGTTTTGATTGTGAGAAGTCCACCGTCAAAAAGTCCAAACGAATCAAGAACCGGGATACCGTCGCAGGTAACCACTATGTCCACAATCTCGATATACAGCTTTATAGTAAGTACAGTGCTTAAAGGCACCTTCACTACTGCATTTACGGCCAACCATGACCAAGATGGCATTTCCCTAACCCTGAGCTCATGCGGTTGCATGTTCGGTTTTCGAGTTTCGACTAACCAGCAGAGCTGACTTTCCAGATTCTTTCGCCATAAACCTGCAATGTATGCATACCCGGTTTCTTCGTGAATTCTTCTAGCAATACCAGCGATGGCTATGGACTTATCTTTTGGGTATGTTAATGAGCCTGCGGAGTATGTGGATGCGATTCTATCCCAGCTTTGCCACAGAGATTTCTTCGGTAGGTATGTATCTTGAGAAACTAGTTCCGGTGGGATCTTTTCAGGAAAAGTTTCACAAGAGAATTTGGCCGCGCATTCCCAGAAGATTTCCGATACTCCAAAGTACAAGTTTCGAGGGGCTAGTACTCGCTCCTGCACGACCCAAGCGCGGCTTGACAGTGGAGCATTATCGATGTTTTCGTAGACGAGATCGCGATCTATTAAGTCAAACATGTGGTGCTCGTTGGCTAGATTGGTGGCTACCTTTACTCGAATCGATTGGAATTCAGCAGCATCTCGTGGAAAGAAACAGCCAAGGCTTCCGTTCGGGGCCGCAGATGCAGCAATATTCAAGCTAGACATTCCATAGATCATAGCCATGCGTCCAGATTCCCTCTCCCAATCACCTGGGTCGTCTTGTATAATGCACAGTGTGTCGATCCATAATAGAGAAAACCCCAATGCTCGAGCAATCTCGATCGCATGACGAAAAGTTTCTGAAAGATCATTGTAAGGAATAGCGTCGAGAAACTGAGCAATATTACTGCTAAGCAGTCGCAGTATATTGAGATTACCCCAACAATGACTCAACGTGGCATAATCTAAGTTGTCTTCCAAATCCATTGAAAGACACAAGCGTACCTTTCCATCGTCAATCCTGACCAGCCGATTTGGAAGAACCGTTTTCTTCTCACGCGAGCAAGCACGGTGATTGTGGTTACAGTCTTTGAGCCAATTCCCGGCAAGAGCCATAGCTTTTCTGCCATCATGAAGAGATGTTGATTTCGTGAACAGAGAATAATCCGGCCTAGAATCTAGCTTCAAGTGCGGGGAGAGTTGAGGATCATGCGCAAAAATTAATAGCATATATCTTTCCGCTGGGCTGATTTTGAGTACAAGATACCATGAGTTTGTTGACCGAAACGTGTGCAACACTGTCCTAGCTTGATACAAATCAAGGTGTGCTCCAGAGAAAGTCAGGTCCCTCTCAGCCCTTTTACTTCTCTTTTCGTATTTGATTAGAAACTGCGTGCATAAGAGGCAACCTCGAGAAGCTGATGTCTGGACTTGGTGAATAGTATCGTGGAAGGGTGCGTTCAAGCTCCAGATTGATTCATTTTTACCAAATTCTTCCACTACCCTACTCCATGTATCAAAGAACAGACGGCAAAAAATGCAAAGGTTGGGATTCAATTCCTTTGATGTGCTCTGTTTCGAGCGTTCACTCCCCCACTCCTGGGCCAACAACTTCATTTCCTGTACATCAGCACCGACTTCTGAAGGCCACCACAGCATGCCTTTAGCCTCGCCCAAGTCACCCAATGAATTCTCCTCCTCTGAATCACTCGATACAGAAACTTTCTCGTTATCCTCCTTGTACCACGGATTTTCTCCAGGTGCAGAATCATCTAACAACGACAAAAATGGTTGGGCAGCTACATTGTCGCCGACTAAAGGTTTTGGAAGATCTGGCTCGCTCCTTGCAGTGTTGTTCGGGGCCATGGGACTATTTGTGACAGTGCTCTTCACCTCGAAAAGAGGGGCATTCGAACTCGGAAAGCTGCGATTGGATTCCGGCCGACCGGGGCACAAGCATTCGACGCTTCCAGGGTTTCCTATTGACTTTCTCGGTGGATAAGTTCTGCTGTTAGACATAGATAATGAGTTTGCAGCTTGAAGCGCCCAGCATACTAACAGTAAAACCAAAGAGAACACGAAAAACGCCTTAAAAAATTGTGTTTCTGTATTTTCCTTACTCGTTTACATTTGAGAATGCCAGAAACACGATCAGGGCGTGTTGCAATCACAATGAGGCTTGAATTATGCAAGGGCTGAAATAGGGTTAGGCACCACCAGTGCCTTGACCGCAGTAGACAGTGAACACACTCTCACTCTTATCCCGGCTACATCTTTCAAGCACGAAACATCAACCCAACCACCGAACCCGATTTCAAACCTCCAAACGATATGGCATCTTCATCCTTATCCTTATCATACATGGATCCTCGCATCTCCAAAGTCGGACTGATCTATCGCATCTTCTTCCTCTACATGGAACCCATCTTCGCCCTGGGTGGTGCTTATCTCTGTCTCTTCGACCCTGCCAAATTCCTCATCAGTACGGCACCAGCATCCATCTACTCCGACCGTCCTTACGCCGCCACACCCGTTATTGATTTCCTCGCTGCGGATGTCGGTGCGCTTTACCTTCTCTTTGCAATCAACGAAGGCATCACATTGCGGCTCACGAGGGATTACTCGGTATGGAAGAGTGTCGTTGCTGCGATGTTAGTTTGTGATTTTGGGCATTTGTGGGGTATCTATTCGGTAGCTCCGGAACAATCTCTGGATTATGTGAGATGGACAAACGAGGAGTGGTTCAATTATTTGATCCTGATCTTTGGGGTTATATTGAGGGCAGCTTTCTTGATGGGTATAGGGAACAAGAGGTAGCAGCAGGTATAGGAATACGCTTATGTTGCTGGTGGAGGTGGTAGAGGTGCGGGGTACTTGTAACATTACAACCTTACAAAGTTCCTGAATGTCTACGAATCTAAACGCGCACTTCTTCCAACTTGATTCTCGTTGCAAGATCTACACGCCATTGGTTTCTAAAATGACAGGCTTCCTCAAATATAATACACAATCTTGTTCTACAATTCCTCATTCCGTCGTTTGATCTCAATCTCTAGCGGGATACCAGGCATAGAAAATCGCATGAATCCCACTTCGACGACACGGCGGCTCTCATCCTTTACCTTGGCGCGTAGGTCGTAATTCAAGATGATCCGAGCAATTGCTATCTTGACTTCATTAGATGCAAAAAAGCGACCCGGGCATACAGATTTGCCAAGTCCAAAAACATGGTGCTCAGAACTGGAAGCTGATAAGACTGCGGTTCCGTTCCCAGATTGTCGTAGCCGGAGGTAGCGTCGCGGATCGTATTCTTGTGGGTTGGGGTAAACTTTAGAGTCCCACATCACCGAGGAATCAACACCTATTTTGGTCCCACGACTGAGTTTGACACCATTTGGAAGTGTTACATCGCGAACAACTTCTCTTTCCAGCCCAACTGCAGCACAGCAAGAGTTAGCCTATCCAATTTTTGGGTTCGGTACTTAGAAAAATTTCTTACCCAAGCTTCCAGGTTGCATACGCTGCGTCTCTTTGATGGCGCTATCGAGAAGCTCCATCTTGTAAAGTCCTGCAGTAGTCCAACCGCTTTGACGAACCGCCTCGATGACTTCCTGCCTGATTTGCTGAACGAACTCCGGATGAGCAGAAATATCAAGAAGAGACTGTTTAAACAACTCCGTTGTTGTGTGTAGTGCAGCGATCGCAAAAGCGAGTTGAACCTCTGCAGCATCAATAGGACGACCTGCAGCCTCTTCCTCAATCCATTCGATCGTATCATTGAACCTCGGTGGTTCCTCGCTGTTCTTTTCTGCAGTTGATCTTATTTGTTCTCGAGATTCTAGGATTGGACGCAGCATAGACTTCGCCTGACGAACCTGCTGTCTGCAAGCGCGGAATTCGGGAAGAAACCAATGAACCACTGGGCGTATGAATGCGGGCCAGGTGCGAATAGATTTTACTGCAGCGAAAAGCTTCAGGGTGTGTGATATCATGAGTTCCTGCCATACCGGGTCCATAGATAATTCTGACTCCAAGAATACAGCCCCGGACATACTACCAATGAAGCGGATGAGGTCCTCTGATAGATTTACAGTTTGCCAATCTTGAATTTCTGGGTTAGTACTCAGTGGATTTTAAGACAATGCTAGGTACTCACCTTGCCTATCACCCCAAACTTCTTGAAGTCTCTTCAACAGTTGAGTATGAATAACCTCACATTCTATAAATCCAAAGAGTTAGACATGAAAGATACACAGGAAGAGGCCACTTACGACTATTCTGGTTGAACTTTCTTCTCACAACATTGATGACAATCTTCCTTGGATCTGTGATCGTTTTATTGGCCTCAAATCCTGGGTAGTCTGTGAAATAATCCTATCACTCAAATGTTAAAATGTTAACGAGCGTTTATGTCCGTTTACTTACATGACGAACAACAAGCTGATGGTCCAAATCGGGACAGCTTCGGACCCACTCCGCATACGTAGGAGGTAGGATAACCCGGGCGCCTATCGTAGTAATCATTCGAAAAGGGCCATTGTACTAACATTCCTTAGTGAGTGATATGGAGTCCGTTTGCAGCTAGCTACTCACCTTTTTACGTCCTTCCTCAATGAGCCCTTTAGCATTCGAGAGGTAAGCGGCGTGCGCTTTTCGGTGTAAGATATCATACGGATAAGAGTTCACGACCGGTAGATCTGGTGGCTGAATATATCGAAAGATGCCAATCATGATAAATGCCAGAGCAATAGCTAGTAATACATGAGTCGTAGAAAATCTAGAGATGAGGCTCATGAAGAGACCGAACTTGAGATCCTGCTGCATTGTGATCAAACCCCAACGCACACAAACAGAAACGAGCGGAAGGTGATATGCTTCTTCAGAGGGTTTCCATACTTTCCTTGGTTGTATCACGAACTTGTAAGTTTTCGAAAATCTTGGTGGGATCGGACATTCAGTCACACCGTTTACACTGCATATTATGAGCAGAGCTCCGAACCAAATGATTCACTCCTACCCATCCATGGCATTTGTGTTCTTTTGATAGACGCCATGCCAGTGCATGCTCACACTAGATATATGTTAGACATTTAGAAAATCACGTGCGTTCAATTTTCTCACCCATCGTTGTCCATGTTGTTTACAACAGTAATCTCTAAAGTATCACCCGCGGCTGATGAACTGAAACGAGGTATGGGGAACGTATTTGCAGGTAAAGGCAGGATTTCTGCTAGTGGAGTCTAGACTGACCGCGAAGTACAACCGGTACTAATTCTTGTATTATATAAACTGTCAGCTAATGATGAAATGATTCGATGAAGAAATCTGGTGTGTTAAGGTTAACACAAATGTGGCAGTGTTCGCCGGGCCTATTCCGAAAGAATCCCATTTGGGTTAGATGATGAGTTGGAGAGGTCTCCAGAAGGTCACCAACGATTGAAATTTCGCGGCAAAGGACGAGCCACTGGCGTTTGTCATGACAGGCGGCGTTAAATGCGTGAAAATGTGGCTGTGTGTTGGATTGTTGGATTGGACCTCTAGTACAGTTATTCTTGCGTTGATTGCAAACTTGCTGGCCAAATACTAGACTAGCAGCTAACATTGCAAATATCCCCGACAAAGACACCATATATATAGTGCACAAAAATGAATTAAACTAACAAGAAGCTGACAGCAAATTCTCTTCCTCGACTCGTCGTAATAGACACTCGTCCATCATACCAATAATACCACGTTGAAGTCACTAGCACTTCCAGAACAGGACAACGAGGAACTTTGACACCACACATTATGAATGATCCCAGAAATATATAGCAACCAAGTACACACAACGAATTCCTCCCTTCCCGTTGCTCATTGCCTTGCCTTGCTCAAATTCAAGCTTCAAAACGCCCTCCCTCAACGGCTTGCTTGACTTCAAGCTCCAGAAATCATTGATATCTACCCCGTGCGACGAGCTGCTATCCTAGATATTGCATACATAGCGTTCGTCAGCATCGTCAGCATCAGTCATCCATTTATTTGAACGTACCAGATGTAAACGAATGCCTTGCTTGAATGCGGATTCAACTATCCCATACCTGCCACACCAGGCCAGCATATGCGCTTATACTCTAACTTTCTGCCTTCACTCAACCAGATTCACAAAGATGACATGCACCGAAATCACGCTGCTGAAGTGTTCTGAACGATGTCGCTGTATCCATTATATAGTATGATCACTTCTAATATACAAGTCCGCTGTGAATAATCCATATTCAAGTATGCTTCCTTCTGTTTCTGTTCCATCGAGGCCTCTCTCTATATGCCCTGGAATTGTCCTGACTCCATGAGTGGAGTCTCTGAATGACCACATATGTAACTTCATTTCCAAAACTCCGCAAGCAACGCTAAACCACCAATCCAAAAATCGCCCATTATCATTTATATTCGTCATAAGTCGTAAAGTTTGCTAATGTACAATTCGATTGTGCGCTCAATAATCACGCTTGCTGTGCTGTAATCTGCGGAGTGCCCGTCGAGGTTGATGTATTAGGAGGGATTTGAACGTCGTTCTCGTCGTTCGTGCTTTCGTCCACAGTCGTAGAAGGTACCGTATCATCTGCGGTTGGCTTTACTGTCGCGTCCGATTCTTCTTTCACATGGAAGCCAGGCTGTTCAATCGTAGGCTTGGTAATCTCACTCGGGTTCCCCTTCTCCGATGACGGGCTCTTCGCGACCGTTTCCACATCCTCGGATCCGGCTGAGCGATTACTGTCTGGAGAAGAGCGGCCAAGCTGCAGCTCTACGGGTGAGTTCCGTCTAGAGGAAGTTTGTGGGAAGCTAGCATTGACTCGAGCGGTGAGTTCGTCATCAGGATGTTTTTTGACAGCGCCCTCTCTTGACATTGACTCTGCCATGCTTCCGCGAGAATAAATCGAAGCCGAAGAGGTGTTTCCGGGTTGGACGATGAGTCGGAATCGTTTGGCATCCTTTTTCGCTTGCTTGATTTCCTCGGGTGTTGCTCCAGGTTCGATCATTGGGGTGTCGGATGGCAGTTCGAACAAAACCATAAAGCCACGCTTGCGGAATCCTTTATTCCATTTCGCCAGGAAGGATTTGATGTCACCTCCATACTGCAGATCCTTTCTTATTCTTGTGCAAATCTTGTCCTTCTTCATGACCCATCCAAGTCTTCCAATTTTCGCAACATCTGCAGCTTCCAATAACGCATGGTTGAATTCTGTCCATTCTCGTTCAGAAAATCCGTATTTGTTTAATTTGGGTTGGAAGGGAAATCCCGAGGATAAAGCATCATTCTTGGTGAAAACTGTCGCTGGCCTTACGCCCGGTCGTCTTGGTTCTGCAAAGGATACTCTGCGCGAATCTGGTCCTTGGGATCTTGATCTGTCGGAATATTCGTTGGAAGTTCGAGGTGTAGTGGCTGTTGATCGTGTAGGGCGAGCTGGCGTGGTGTATGAAACTGATTGCGAAGGTCCTGGTGGTAAACTTGTAGGGCGGGGTTTAGGAATTGGACCTCGTTTTCTGCAAATGCAACGTTAGCTCGATTGGGAGGGCGCAGAAGGAAGATGCGAACGTACGATTGAATAGAGGAAGATCTTGACACTGCTGCAGATCTTGGCTTTCCGCGGGTCTTGGGTGTCTCTTTTTCGAGCTCCTTCAGTAGGTCTAAGGCTCCCGACATGTTTGTTGCGTGTAGGTAGGTAGGTATGTTGTGCAGGTATGTCGGTTTGTAGGAATTTCTTGGCTGGGGCGGAGGATGTTTGAGAATACAAACTTGTCCAATGTAGAGCGAATCCCAAGGCTTTAAGAGGATCCGTGAGTGGATATGAGGACGCGGTGTGAATGTTTTATCTTCGTCAACTATGCGGTGTGAAGGTTGCTAAGATGGAATGATATAGAAAAAGTATGGGGAAAGATTTAAAAAAAAAGATATAGAGATAAAAAGTGTGAGATATGGAGAATGTATGTATATGCACAAGCCGTCTGTTCTTCAAAGGCAGGAAGAAAGTCCAGGATTCATATGTTTGTTTCATGGGTGGTGGAAGGGGTGGAAGGGGGGTGGATAAATAAGTGGGCGGGTATGGGTACGGGTACGGGTACAGTACGGGTACAGGTACAAGTGCAGGTGCAGGTGCATGTACTGGAGACTTTGTACCGGACTCTGTACCGGACTTTGTTGTGAAGTATAAGTTCTGGTGACACGGCCGAGTCAACTTAGTAAGGTCATGTCCTTGTACTTGTACTCGTACTCGTACTTGTACTTGTACAACGTACAACCTGGTACACAACAAGGGACACAATAGAGGATTTGAAATGTTGGTAACTAACAAAGTAATCTTAAGTCCTAGTCCAGCTAGAAGACAGCGGAGACGGACTTTAAATTTCCTTTTCCAGCTTCCCAGTTCGGACTTAAGTCTTCTTGATCTATTTCCCTGCAACAAGACAACGTCAAGACAACGTCAAGCCTTTCTGTGAGTACATACTGTACCTCCCTCCAACCATTGCATTACTACTCAGGACCTCTACTTCGTACTGGCATCAAACAGGACATCATGCCATAAGCGATGATAGGCTGCAATGGTCAAGGGCTGTGGCGGAGCACATGGGTTGCAAGGTATATTTCGTCAGCCCTGCTTGGCCCAGATTAAAGCCAAGTTGGAGCCAAGACCAAGGGTGAGTGACGGTCCCGGGTAGTTCTGCTGACCGAAGAGAGACAAAAATAAGTACTAAAGTAAGTTAAACGGGGGTGTTGGAGGGAGACACAATCCAATCTGATCTCGGATAGATTACAGATCAACATGGAAACATTTGGAATCCAATCACACATCCGGACAAATCTGACTGTACTGCGTGCGTTGATACCAGATAGGAGATATGAGCGTCTACATTAGAGAAAAGGGGAAGGGAGGTCGGGGTAAAGTTGGTAGTATTTGGTTAGGCAGGTATATGTCCGGAGTTATGAGTCTACCAACATCCAACTCTGTACTGTAAGCCGAGATGAAACGAAACAAAACAAAGCAAAGTAAAACGAAGCAAAGCAAAGCGAACCGAAGCGAAGCGAAATTATTGCATTGAACAAGTGAACAAGTGTCAATACTGCTGCTCCAACATATCTACTATCGAAGCCATCTCCTTCGTAGTCTGTATCATCTGATTTCATTACCTACAAAACCCGCTCTAAATCATGCGAGGACGAAAATTTCTCGTGATTTTTTGGATGATTTTTTTCATTTAGCATAAAGAGTCATGCCATTGTACCCAAAGCTGCCCTTACACTCCACCTAGAGAGGACTCATTATTACCCAATGAGGAAATGAAGTGGAGGTGGCAAGGGACGATAGGTGATGGACTTCTAATAAATGTGGATCGCGGGACTGGGATCAGAATACCCGCAGGCCACGCTTTGTTTTTTCCACAGAATCAATCCATTCCTCTCCGTCGCGCTCCCGCTTTGTAATTCTATCCGAGACTTTAACTTACCATAAGTTATCATATCATAATCACATCACATCACAGTTCTGGCCAGGTGGTATTTCGAGAGGAGAGAGAGAGCGGGTGTTGCTTACGGATGCTCCTGATCTCCGAATCACCACCACTATCACCGTCACCATCAATATCACCATCATAAGTGTGGTAAGGAGCTTACAAATGCAAAGGATGGCTTAGCGCAGTAGCTTCAGTCCACATTGTGTTGTACCCGCGCCAACAGGGCTGTTTAAACTTTCTTTCGTATCGTCGTCATACATCCAGAGTTAACTTCCAACTGCTCGAGTGATGAGAGGGGAGGCTGAGTTGCAAGTTTTCTACAGTGGAGAGTCAAGAGTCTAGAGTCCGGAGTCAAGAGTCTGAGAGTCCGGAGTCAAGAGTCATAGAATCGAGAGTCACACGGTATGTGAGGAACCATGATACGAGCGGGCAATGAAGTCTAGGCATGAACATGTATGAAAGCACGTCCGGCGTCTCAAATAATCTAGATGCATTGCATTGGGCAACGTTGAAGTTCACAACAAGCTTCATGACAAGGTAGCAAAAAACCAAAAACCGGTGACGTGAATCCTTGGCATTTGCTGACGCTTTGCCTACTCTGCACAGCAACTGCACGCAATGCAAGCGAAAAAAAAAAAAAAAAGACCTGCAAGCTCTTAGGCATGATTGCGTGCACAATAATGCTATGAACTAGTGCACAAGCAATAGCAGGATCAGATAACAATTTCCACAAAGATCCACCGACACACATGAGTCGTTTGGTCGAAAAAGGGGTGTGGAGCATGAGCAGAGATAAGATACCCCGCATTCTCTTCATTGCCCATTCGTATTGCCCCGTGTAAATCTTCCCCTTTCCTGGAAATATCAACTCCCGTAGAACCCCATATCGAGGGACACGCGAGCGCGGGGAAAGCTGCTAACAAAGCACATGTATGTGAGAGAGAAGAGCATAACTTGACTAATTCTGTGCTACATACTCGGTGAGTTACTCATACCACAACAAACCTTACACCACCCCGAGTAAATAATGCATCCGTCTCTCAATTGATCCAAACATGACTCTTCATGCACAGCCACATCTTGCGGTGTACTCCCATCACCCACCCCCTTAGCGTTCCGACTAGCCAGCGTTTGAGCTTGGTCATTCGACGCACGAAACCATCTGGCGATATTGGCCGAGTAACGCGTCTTCCGTGTCTCCCAACCAAACTTGCTCTCAATTGACGATCTACGGTATGCCAGGTAATGAACGTCTCGACTAGAGATCCGTGTTTGGTTTGTCCTCCACCCAATGCATACATGCATATCCGGGGATAAGTCTCGTGATGCATAACACAACTACTCATGCCGTCTTCCTTGCCGAGAGTGCCCTGTGTTCAAGCCAGATCTCCGCATTCCAAATGCATACCCTTGCTGATCGATAAAGTACTGGGCACCAAGATCTGCCGAAGATGCGGAGTTTCGGATCTTGGGTGAACGTACGTACGGGAGCTGCTACTCATTAGCTTCGCCGATACCGAGGTCTGTCGGCAAGGACAAAGACATTGCACGGCATCAGGTGGTAAACTATCCAGTTGGCGATCTTCACTGCGAATAAATTATGCTAAACCCTGATGCTTACCCAGGAGAAACTTGCGGGGCACCAGCAAGCAATGCCAATAATGCGGGGATTGTCGCAGATTCTGCAAGTCAAAAATTGGCGCTGCGAGACAGGTTAAAAGGGGTCTGCTATCGGGCCCCCACTGGACGACAGAAAACAAATGGCTGAAGGACTAACCTTTTTTTGTTTGTGGTAAACGGCAAAGTAACGTGTTATTTGCGAGTATCTATGAAGGTGTCTGTTGGGGTGTGATTTCTGAATTGCTGGTGTGCACTATGCGTTCCAGTTCTCAGTTCTCATTACTGATCTGCTCTGATAGATCGTCAACTGGATTGATTCTGCCAGGTGGAGGTCTAATTCAGGTTACTCTGTATCTCCCACACTGAATACTGGCTGCAAAAACAAAAAAAAATCTGCGAGACAAGGTCTCTGACGGAGTACCAGCGATCGAATTCATATCTGATTGCCGACTGGGAAAAAGAACACAACTTAGATGCTGATTATCGTGAAACAACTGACTGTCGATGTCGCACATTCCTTGGCAGGCAACCATATGCGAAGCGTCTGATTTGTATCTGCGAGGGGGCAGTCTTAGACATTCACGTCGAGTCGAGTGTCGTTCGGAGCCGGCAAAGACGCACGGATAGTGGTCGTGTGTACAAGCTTTCCCGTTTCACTTCGTGCATTCGGCATGTGTCGGAAGGGAAGAGAAACCAAGACGTCTGGCGATCTTTTTTCAATGCAGATCAGAGCAAAAAGCTTATCTCTCAATGGTGATAGCTGGCGAATCGGTTCTTCGACATATCAGTTCTTCGACATATCAAAGGCGGAAAGGTCGAAGCGTCTTTCACTTTCCAGTCGACTTCCGCTTTCGCGGTTTTGGAACGTCTACGTCTCATGGTAAAGTTGCTTCGATGAATGAGATGTTAGTCTAAGGAAACATGAAGTATTGCGAGTGTGAGAATGAAGTTGCTTTTCCTCAGCTCAGCTCGCCGCAGTGCAGCACCCTGCTGGCCCTGGCATGGTGTGGCAGGTATGGGATAGTTGAATCCGCATTCAAGCAAGGCATTCGTTTATATCTGGTACGTTCACCAGTGGGTGTACTAACTATTGGACCAAGTTCGGATTTCTGATTGTTCAAGTGCAATCTGAACATTGAAAATTTATGTATCTGACTGTGTACTTGGTTGCTATATGTTTTTAGGATCATTCCAACTCCAACTCCAATCGTGCCTCCACTTTCTAGAGTAGTATTCGAGACATGCTTGTAGCTCAGCTTTGCTATCGTTTACCCCAACATGCAACTTGTACTTCTCCACACTCTCCTCTGGACGCAAAATTGCCTCTATAATGCGCTCCAATCCTACTTTCGATTCCTTTCCACCTAAATTACCAGCTACCAACTACCAGTGGGTGTACTAACTATCCGACCAACATCGGATTTCTGATTGTCGAATCAAAACTTGGATGCTGAGAACTTCTACATCTGATTACTCAAGTCAAAGTTAGACATTTAGAAGTAATACGTATACTTGCCAGTATAGAGATCTCAAAGTGTATAGAGATCTCAAAGTGTATATAAGGGCTAAATATCAAAGTTTGGAGATAGTCGGATACTTCGCACATCTACTGGTGAACAAATCCCAAGCTGGGAGTGATTCGACAGCAGAGGGACGAGCGGGTTCGACAGCAGAAGAATGAGCGGGTTCGACGGCAGAGGGACGAGCGGGTTCGACGGCAGAAGGACCTTGAGAAAAACCATGGAATGAATTAGCAAGTGAACAAAAAAACACCAGGCACAAATAGCAGAAATGAGAGAGAAGATACTAAGAGGTGAAAAGGACTTATATTGTGATAAGTTGTTAGAAAAAGTTGAGACCAGAGATTGGCCTTGAGAGACGTTATACTGAAAAGAAAGGGGGCGAATGAACTTACAAGTGAGATTCCCCCGAAGGACGTCAGATTCAGCAGCAGCAGCAGTAGCAGTAGCACCCGTTCTTGCACCTAATTCATATTAGTGTGTTCAAAGAACAGAGCAAATAAAAAGCAAAAATGAACAACAGAATAATACAAAATGACTGAAAAAAGAGAATAGTGAAAGACACAGTGAAAAAGAGGAGAGAAAAAGACACAGTGAAAAAGAAGCAAAAATAAAGAAGAGAGAACTCACTAGCCTGGGCTGCTCGATATCTTTGTGACCGTGCAATGCGTTTGGCTGATCTAGCAGTTGATGTCGAACGAGCCTTTTTCTTAGTTGGGGAGTTATTCGGAGAGGAGTTCCTTTAACATCGATATGTTAGCATATTCACAAGCACAGGCATGAGTATGAGCTATGAGAACGAATTGGTGAGAGATGTGTGCGAATCCTGCCCCGAAAAGCTAGGTATGGTACATGCACTTACTTTGGATTTTTTTCTCTTCTTTTGGTGAATGCGAAGAGTAGGGGAAGTAGGTGGTGGCGGAGGTGGCGGATCTGCCGTAACAAACAGACGAGAAAAGACGTTTTTGATATACTCAAACATCTTTGACAATGATAACAAGTGTTGCTGATGATAACAAGTGTTGCTGATAGTTGAAAACGGAGTGTGGTGCGGTACGGTGAAACCAAATATAAGCTGTAATTGTCACTTCTCTAGAAGTGGCGTCACTTTTGGAGTTTTCACAGGTACGGTGAGGTGGTGAGGATGAGGTTGAGGGTGAGGGTGAGGGTGAGGGTGAGGATATTTTGAAGAAGAAATAAAATGAAGAGGAAAATCAAGAGGAAAATGAAATGTAAAGAGTGCCAGAAGGGGTTAGTAATGATTCAAGAGTAAACGAACAACCAAGGGAAGTACATAAGGAAACTACGACAGTCAATGGAGTATAGGATGTAAACACAGCTTTCTAACTATGGGGGTAGGAACGCTTTCCAAACGAATAAAGGGGAAATCGCGGAGTGGTAAGATAGCACGTGACTACTGCACTGGAAGTGAAAGTGAA
This sequence comes from Clarireedia aff. paspali H2, assembly GCA_026770245.1. NCBI lineage: Eukaryota > Fungi > Ascomycota > Leotiomycetes > Helotiales > Rutstroemiaceae > Clarireedia > Clarireedia aff. paspali H2. The sequence continues at coordinate 61,737 of JAJCXA010000183.1, forward strand.
AGTGAAAGGGAAGTAAAAGTGAAGTGAATGTGAAAGTGAACTAAATTGTCAATATTACCGATATCTTTCCGTCTCGTCTGAACTTCTCCTTCTTTTCTTCTTCACATCACTTCCAATCACCACACCCCCGCCGACGCCAGCACCCCCAGCAGCAGCAGCAGCATCAGCGCCAGCACGTATTTTATATCTTCGTTTTTAAGCACGCTCACATTGACGTCAAGATGTCTTCCAAAGACAATGTATGATTTTACCCTACCACTCGAATCCACTCCACTCCACTCCAATCCAATCCACTCCACTCCACTCCAATCCAATCCACTCCACTCCAATCCAATCCAATCCACTCCACTCCAATCCACTCCACTCCACTCCAATCCACTCCACTCCACTCCGCTCCAATCCAATCCACTCCAATCCAATCCACTCCACTCCAATCCACTCCACTCCAATCCTCTCCACTCCAATCCTCTTCTTCCCAGCTCATTCTCATCTTTTTACTGTTTGTAGTTATGCTAACCTTCTTGAATTTCTAGAAGAAACGTAGTGGAAGCTTTGCAGTAAGTTCCTATTACAAGTCATTTTGAAAGCTGGTTTGGTTGACTGGTTATCTAGTTATCAGGCGACGAGGATGACTCGAGAGAAAAGGTACATATTCAATCCCTCTCTTCCTCTTCATATATCCTCATTTCCCATATCCACCAACTATCCCACTAACCATCTATCTATCACTGTGGCTGTTATCTTCGACTTTCTACTCTCCATTCTTGTTTTCTTTTTACTCACTGTCCCTGTCCCACTGTCATGCTTCCTTTTCAGTATCACTCTGTTGTACAATATGCTAACCATGTAACGGAAGAAGCCCCTTACCCGCCGTGCACGGCGGAGATTGAACACAGCGAAACGGACACCAGAATTTATCAACGCCGTTCAAACTCTCCGAGAAGATCCTTACAACGAAGATGCTTTGAAAGAGTTCCAGAAGGTTCCGATCCCTGGATATAAGAATGCTACAATAAAGTTGGGGAGTGGTGTTGTCAATACACGGTCTGGCGTTCTCTCGAGCGAAGACCGTGGGCAATCAGCCCAGAAGAAGGATCTTGTGGAGCCTACTAGTAAGTCTTGTTCTTGTCTCTATACTTATGTCACTGCTATGATGGTCAGTTGCTAATCATGCTATAATAGGAACTGCTGTTGATCTTATTGGCCTGGATATTGGTGATGATGTCCTTGGTGGTAGTGGGCC
>JAJCXA010000184.1:0-62510 GCA_026770245.1 Clarireedia aff. paspali H2
CCACCTTGAGCATTCACATCTGCACCACGGTCGAGAAGTAGCTTCACCGTCTCTTGGTTTCCACCCCTTACAGCTGCTGCTTGAAGAGCATTGCCATATTCTCCACCTTGAGTATTCACATCTGCACCACTGTCGAGAAGTAGCTTCACCCTCTCTTCGCTTCCTCCTACCTCAACTAATTGGATCAATTCCATATCTCCTTATTTTGTTGATATAAAGGTGCAACAAGTGTAAATATGATAAACAAGGCGGTTTCAGATATGCCTGCTTGTATTTCTAACCAGTTGACTTTCTTTAGTATAGGAAACGCAGTATTGGCTCGAAGCTGATTTAAGTTGTTAGACAATATTTTTGATCGTTAGCTATTATCATATAGATAATTATGTTAGAGTACAGTCGCTAACAAACTCAGCTTCTCCTCAACCCCACAATCAAAAGTTTCAGCCTCCACAAACGACTTTACTTAAATGGGCTAGGTTATTGGTCTGAGCGCAGCGGCCTAGCTGGGCGTTATAAACGCGCAACCTGATCAGTTTTTTTTTTGAAGACACAGGACAGATACATTAGATACCACTGACTTATGAATGGTCATCATTACGGTGAACTGTCATCGAGACGAAAAGCAATGCAAACAGGGGAGAGGAAAAGGGAAGATCGGATGGGAAGTAAAGTAATTATGCTTAGACTAGAAGCTTCTGTTTTGGGGCAGCTTTAGCCTTTCTGCCGTGGAAAAATTCATCAATCTCCGCCATATCACGTGGTGATAGCATTGATAGCATTGATAGCATAAGACTAAAGTTACTGAAGCCTATTTCGAACTCTACTGTACTTAAAGGTCGGCCTCTATATCCTCTTTGTATCCTCCACCTTGGCTAAGGTCCATTTTCTAATCGCCAATCCCTCCAATCTAGATATTATCAGCAGTAATCCTATCAAGGACGGGCTCTGCGCTTTTCGTCAGCTCTTCGAATCAACGCGTGTAGATCTAGGCGTCGTTGAATCTTCCAATACTGTGCAAGCTGTCCTTTCAGCAGCGACAACTTGTATCCTCGCATCACAGGTCCTTAGTCCTCTATTTACAACCTTTTCAATCTGCCATCATAGCTGCAGCCTCCAAACTGGACAAAATCAGAAGCGGACTGATCAAGGAAGGACTAGGCAACTTCTGTTGTCGCTTTGAATCGACACATTCCGATCTTGGTATCGCGTTATCGTCCGATATAGTGCAAATCGTCTTTTCAACAGCTGCCACCGTAGGTATATAGCTCAACTTCTTGGGATTATATTTCTTACTACTATATATAGTTGTCAAAAGCCTAATACTCGACTTTGTTCTAACTTTATATATATATAAATTATACACAGTCAAACTATGTACTTGCAGAAAAGCTCTTAGCTAGATAACCAAATATTAATTCTCTTTCAATGTACAGAATTTGCAATTGTTTTGTAATGCTATAAATAGGCCTCTTTTTCGGAAGTGAAGAGCTGTGGACCCACCACTCTTGCCTTTTGCTCATCCTTGCGTGATTAGCTCCGATAGCGCTTGTAATCTTTTTTCCCTTTGCCGCATACTTATGCCACTGTGAAGAGTCATTTCTATATCGTGATAATTATTTCCTGTGTTCATTCCACACGATTCGACTCGAAATGGCTCTTCGAATCTCTGCGAAAAGGGCGACAGCTTGCTTGAAGGCTATCAATGCCTCTTCTTCGGTCAATGGCTTCCTGAGAAGAAATGCCTCACAAGCGGCGGCTGCTGCTTCAAATCTTCCAGAGGACATCAAGCACGGCATACAGGTAGGAAAGCTTTCAGTCAAACACTAGGCTCTCTAATAATTACTTCGACAGAACGATGTAAAGCTACCAAACCCCGATCCTTCTCCGGATTCTATGACTGGACGTCTGGTCGCCGAACAAGAACCATATATGGTTGCAACATATGCTCGACCACCACCTATGTTCGTCAAGGGAGAAGGTTGTTATCTTTGGGATGCAGAAAACAGAAAATACCTCGATTTCACAGCAGGTATTGCAGTCAATGCCTTGGGGCACTGCGACCCACAGATCACATCGATTCTGAATGAACAAGCAAGTCCAATAGCTGTCAATTCCTTTTAGGGACTCATCTAACAGTATCCTCATCTTCAGGGCGGCACTCTTATACATACTTCTAATTTATATCACAACCCATGGACTGGCGCCCTGTCTCAATTGCTTGTCCAGAAAACACTCGAGTCGAATTCCATGCACGATGCGCATGCAGTATTTATCTGCAATTCCGGCAGCGAAGCAAACGAAGCAGCCATCAAATTTGCGCGAAAGGCCGGAAAGGTTGCTGATGAATCAGGTCAGAAACACGAAATCGTTTCTTTCCAGAACTCTTTCCACGGTCGAACAATGGGGTCATTATCTGCTACACCAAACCCAAAATACCAGAAGCCATTTGCTCCGATGTTACCTGGATTCAGATATGGAACATACAATGATGTAAATGCTATCAAAGATTTAGTCACCGAGAACACTTGCGGTGTCATTGTAGAACCTATCCAAGGAGAAGGTGGTGTTATTGTGGCTACAGAAGAATTTCTTATGGCACTTGCAGCTCGCTGCCGTGAAGTTGATGCAGTCCTCATTTATGATGAAATCCAGTGCGGACTTTCTCGAACAGGAACCTTCTGGGCTCATGCACATCTACCGAAGGAAGCCCATCCGGATATTATTACCACCGCCAAAGCTTTAGGAAACGGATTTCCTATCGGAGCCACAATTGTGAACAAGAATGTATCAGCAAAAATAAAGGTCGGTGATCATGGCACGACATTTGGCGGAAACCCGTTAGGAGCTAGGATAGGTCATTACACTGTTTCTCGATTGTCGGATCCCGAGCTTCAGATGAATGTTCTCAAAAAATCGAAGATATTCCAAAAGCATTTTGAGGAACTGCAAGCAAAATACCCGGAACTCATCAAGGAGAGTAGAGGCAGAGGGTTACATCTTGGATTGCAATTGAGCCAAGATCCCACACCAATCGTGACTGCGGCACGAGAGAGAGGGCTGTTGATCATTACTGCTGGAACGAACACTCTAAGATTCGTGCCAAGTTTAACAGTCACAGAGAAGCAAATTGAGGAAGGATTCAAGATTTTGGATCAGGCGATGGCAGTCGTTACTTCACCGACACAGGAGCCCCAAGGAGTTCAAGTGAGTGGCGAGGTTGACTCCCCGAACTAATCAATCATTTTGAAGTGCTGTTTATACGTGAGCGGATATCATGTATATATTCTAGAGTTAGCTGGCGCACAGGGATACAAAAATTCGGTTTGGGTTACTTGGATATAGATACTTTACTCCCGAGAACTTCTACAGTTATGCTTCACTGCGATAGCTGTTCTGTCAGGAGAGCGAATACTTCATTTCGGTCGTATTCAACCTATATAGCCATTGCTATGCTATGTTTATGCAAAAGTATCATTTCTGTTGTTGATTCCAGTCCTTTAAGAACTCTTATTTCACACCCGTTTCGTTTTTCGCGTTCCTGAGCAATGCACCATTCTGAACATGTTATTCACAGCGTTTTTCTCTCATTGAGTTCCTTTTTCCGAGAAAGTTGATATGCTCAAAACACGAAATCGTTAAATTGATATTTGTTACTCTATATCTTTTGTCATGGCTGCTTTTAAGGTCCCTACTTCATCTTACCCAAAATCGTTCTGGCACGTTCATCGCCAAGATAACATCTTCCCAGATAATGATAGCGGTTACGGGAAGAGATGTTCGTCGCTCAACGAGGGCTGGAACGTGGCAGATATCACAATCACTCCACCAAATTATTAGAGGGGCCTCTTGCAAACCGTCAAACAGCAGTTCAAGAACCACTTCGAGAACAACAACAACAACAGTATCTTTGTCACTGGTGTATGGACCAAGTTTAAATGTTCCCCTATCTCTCTTCATGATACAAGAGAGGTTGCTGTAAAGGAGCCTCGGAGGGCATGAATCTGCTGTAATTCAGGAGATCCATGGCGATATACTTAGAAAGGCTAATACAAATTCTATGGGCTCAAAGAGATGCTCGGCAAGTATAAGAGCCTCAAGTGGATGGTAAGTGTGGCGTATTTGTGTCACTGCAAGTCCTGGGTTTATGTCATTGGGAATCCGGGTGAAAATTTTGGGGATGGTAACAAATGCAGATGAGGAAGCCAGTGAACCAGACGCGGAAATGTGGAGACCGCAGATATCTGGACAGTAAGTGATTCAGAAAGTAAGTGAATCACTTACTTTCCACTACAGTTTGCCGTTTTGACTAAGCTAACTTTATCCAGACTAGTTTGCCACAGTATCTAGGCCAGTCTCCGAGTCATCAAGCGACCTTTATCATTTCTGTACCTTAATTACAATAGTGTCTGAACGCAGGACCTGAAACGAGAATGGTTCCTTGAAGAGCAATATTCCAATACCATTCATCAACTTACTTGATCATTTCCTACTAAATATCACTTCTAAACTATCCTCAACAGAAAAATACCTCGCCAATGTCACCATTGATTCGCGCGCTGGGCAGCGTAAACCCATTAAGCAAAGAGTCCACTAGATTGACAACAATCACCAAGTCTCGTAATGGCGTCGAGAAACCTGGTCCAGCCAACGCAAAGAAAACATACCGAGAGAACCAAAGGCACCACAGGTTGAGTCTTATGGCAACTCAGGATCATAGAGAGATCACAGACATAGCTGGTTCGCCATCGATCTATCGAACTGGATGTGAATTCAAAGCTGGATTAGCTACGAGTTATAACGTCCCACTGAATTACCACTCTGCCGACAAAGGTGAGGAAAGCGAAGACTCTTCGGGGTCCGCTGGCTCAGATATACCCGCTGTGATCACTCCTGAAATTCGAAAAATGCGAGCGCAGAGGACTCAGGATCGATTCGCAGCTGCTCAGTCCCCAAACGTTAGACCGCTACATCGAGCTCTTCCTCAAGCGGCTACGTCTCGTTCACTTACGCAAAATAAAAACTCTTCGTCTGCTCATTATGTAGGGCAAACTGCCGAAATCGACAAGAAACGTGTGGGCGGAAGTACCATAAAGCTCAAATTTGGCCCACGTCCCAAAGAAATCCCCACTTCAAGTCCGGAACCTGTCCAGTTTCCTCAATCTACACCGATCACCGGTGATGATACACATGCACCATCATCGGCATCGGATATTAACTCCCCACAATTGGCAAAGTTGAAACCACATCTACATATTACACCAGTTACTACTCCTTCTCCCGAAGTAATCCCCATCACCACTCCATCACCCGCCCCACCTCCACCAACCACTACCACAACAGTCAACGCCGACAAGCTCTACGAAATCGACTGCATCCTTGATACCGGCTACCGTATCCTCCCTTCTTCCCAAAAACCCACCCGCGTCTACCTTATCGATTGGACTGGCAACTATCTCCCATCCTGGGAACCAGCTGCGAATGTCTCTCCCCCATCCCTCACAACCTACACTACTCAAGTGAAGCGCTGGAAGGATTTCAAGGCTACAGATAAGGGAAAGAGGTTGTATTCGAAAAGAGTGATTGATAAAATAGTTTTCGAGGAGGGTGGGAAGTATTTGCTTGCTTTTGTAGGAAACTGGAAGTGCGAGTGGATCAAGAAGGGAGTGCTGATAAAGAGGAGTAATGGGAGAAATTTGGTCAGGGAGTGGGAGGAAAGGAAGATATCATTTGAGGGGGAAGAGTAGAGGATGGATAGAGAGTCTCGAGGAGAGAGGTGCGACTTTGAATGGGCATTTGGCATTTATCTGTATGTGCCGTGCATGGGAGAGAACTGCCTTTGGGAAACATGGAGTTGACCGAGCGTGGATGGGCGATGGGTGGCCGTTTCTCAATCGGAGAGTAAGTGGCGTCATTTGATTTCCGGAAATCTCAAAGCGTGATTTTTCGATATATTAGGTCGGGTGGCATCGCGGCATGCTGATGATGAATTTCTTGCAATATCTCTTCATTTCAAAGTATCTGGGAGAGACATGCTTGATGTAAATCCACTGGGACAACAACATCTCTTCTCTCCAAGAGAATATTCTTAGTACTGGCGTCACCAGGGTAATAGACGTATGTATTTGTGCAGTTGCATTCCTATACGTGGTGCATCATGTTTAGATGGTCAACATGGCACCTTCGCACTTGCGACTTGGTTGACATTCCTCAAAACTTGTGGGGGAAAGACAGTAACGAAAAACGGTTAACTGTCTCTAGCTGCAAATGTCACGCATAGCTCTTAAGCTCTTTGGACCTTTGATATTGCGGCGAGCTTTCATTTCGATACCATGCAATTCACAGCACTCGTTAAGATGGACGCTGTAGCAATGGCATGGCAGTCAACTGCTTGCTTTTGCAGAAGGAAAGACTCAAAGTAAGCATAACTTTTAAAATCTCGTAATTCTGATACTATATAATCGTGACATATGAGATATGAGTCCAAGTCATCGCCTCAAGCGACACTCGAAATCAGCAAAAAGGGTATTTAAAAAAAAAGGATATCCGTTCATTTCCTTGACGCCAATATTTCCCTCATTATCCCTTTAATTCGGCCCGCAAATGATTTGGTGGTGCCTCAAACACCGGAATTGGCGGTGGGGCCCGATGATTCTTCATTGTGGTTTGTTTATACCCGTTCTGATCCATCAGATGCTGCTGCTGCCCCGTCGCATACCTCGGATCGACATCATGACCCGACACCGGCTGTGGGTTTTTCGTTTTCCCCTTATTCACCTCTCTCCAAAACAGCCAGCCCAATATTCCCGCAACAAGCACCCCCAGCGGCACACCAACTCCCAATCCAAGTTTCGTTCCAAGGTCCCGATCTGGACATACAGACGGTGTTGAAGATGCGGTCGCGACAGACGATACAGCAGATGCAACTGTGGGGACGGTGCCAGTGGATGTGTATTTTGCGATCGCAGCGGCGGATATGTTCTTTACACGTTGGTCGTCACCGGGCTTAAATGCTTGGCCCGTGACACCGAGTTCGAATTTCGAGGGGCAGCATGATTCACCGTTTGCGTAACCGCAGCAGAATTCTGATAGGGGAAGACCAACATCACTGCATGCCCACAGAGCGGTCCAGGTTCTGTATGGCTTTTTGCCAGTGGGCTCTGTGTTTTCATTGAATTAGTCTCTTGCTTTGCGGTGTTGGGATAGAATTAGGAAGTAGCATGGTTTACCTGTCATGCAGTCTGTGAATTGGTTCGCGCAGTTGCCCGACTTCCAGCTGGAATCTGTGCAACTTCCTCGATAGACCCAGCCTGATGCTCCGAGGCACATACCGCTTGTAGTGCATGAATCATTGGGGTCGCAGCATGCTGAGGCACCAGAGATAGTTTGGTTGCATGGCACGTGAGCTGGTTCAGCAGTGATACCATCTGGATACCAGCAGGTAGAAGAAGCGTCGGCAGCAAGGGTTAGTGTGAAGATCGAAGCAGCGATGCCTCCATAGAGCCATCGTAGTCGAGTCATTATTGAGTTTGGACTTTTATGGATATATTATATGAGCATTCAACAACTGGAGCTAGTTAGCAAACGAACGTTGGTAAAAAATGAGAGACTATGAATAGAAAGAAAAGAGGAAAGAACGGGACAGAGACAGAGGTATTCGTTATCCTTGTATCATCATGTGCATGGATCAATTCGAATAATATGTGAGATTGTACATGAAGGAGCAGCGGATTCCCTCAGGCAACCTCCAACGACCAACTGAGGTCAGGTCCTCACTCTAAGTTTATAATCTAAGCCTCAATATTTATGGAGATAGATAGGAAATAATGAAGCGAGCAGGTTGCAAAGCAAAGACCAGTAAGGGTCCGACGATAACTGCGGTGGGAGCATTGGAATACTACCCCCCTCCCCCTTCTTCCTACCTGAGATTTCGTTACACGTTTCGAAGAGTTTCATGGTGCTGCAGCAGCTGTAGCCGGCATGCTAGTTGAGATGATGAAGGATCGCCATCCGGCAAGCCCCCCGCCCCCACTCTTTGAACCTTTCAAAGATTACTGTACAGTGCTAGAACTAATTTGGACCCACGAACCGCTGGTTGCTTAAACCAACAACACTAATTCAGCCTCTTAACCTAATGGAGGTTGGGATTTAGCTTCCTGATTCGCCAGTTTCATAGTCACAGCGAACATATATAACAACCTAACACGGCGAAGAGATTTGTTCAGCGCAACGTTGGATACAGCATACGAACACCATTACAATAATTCGGAATACATAGACTAATTCAACTTATGCACTTATCAGAACAGGGATTTGATGTAAATATCTACTTTTAATCACAGTGAATCAGAATTCAAGCAATTTTCTATATGAACTCAGACTCCGACAACGGGAAACTGAGTGGCACTCTGCAACCAACAGGTAAAGATGCTTTCCATGTGAGACAACGGATCTCCTTAGGAGGATCAGGAAAGCGTTCGAACTTACTGGATTGTTGGATGGACGTGAATCTAGAAGATCAATAATGGGTATAACAATTCCGGTACCGTCCTCTATAGTGGTAAGGAAGAAAGGTTAAAAGACGTGAATGGAACGTGCCTTCAGTGAAAGCGAGAACGATGTGAGCTCAAGTGCTATCCAAGGGCTGAAATGTATAGTTGGGATGCTGTGGTTGCTTTCGCATTGTTTTTCTCCCCTTTGTTACAATATCTGAAGGGCTTCTCACGCAATTGAACAATTGTCGCCGTAGAAGCGACCGACTTATGGCCGAATGAGATTAAACCATCATTTGGTATGCTCAATATTGGACGACTACAGGAGAGCGACCACAGGAGAGGATAAGGTCGTAGTTAGGAAACATGAATAAGGGCCTTATTCCCATCAATAATAAGGCAGCTACAAACCCTCGAATACTCCCAAACCCACCTTTGCAACAGTGAGTCACGGGTGTGGAGGGTGTAGCGACAACAAGAGATCAACAACTGTTTTGGTAACAACCGTCAAAATTGGTGTTATGAGCACACGTCTTTCATTGTTGTTCTTCACTGACAAGTAGACATTGCTTCAAGCAATTTTAAAATATCTTTGGTATATTGTTTTTTCAGAGGTATGATTGTTGGTGTAGCCCTTGACGCAAGCTGCCTAAATCTCTTCTCTACCTGTCTCTCACTCAAGATACAATCCATCTTGATCACTCACCTCGTCTCGCCATTCCAAACCTCCGACTTTCCATCCAGCATTTCTGGCACTTTTCTCGGTCCTACTGCATCCTCCCACAACTTCATAAACTTGATGAGCTTAGACTCGTCGTGCTCCCGAGCAATAGCACACATACCGAATGGTGCTCCGTTGCTCTCGAGATACCCCAAGGGCATTGCTGTTATGGGGTAACCTAATTGTGTGATGTTAGTCATTGACTTTCGCCTAAATTTCCCGCCGATCGAGCAAGAAAAGGTCATTACTGGAGCTCTACAGGACCGTGTGGACGAAAAATGGTGATTGGAGATTACATACCACTCATCGAAGATATAGACCAGGGTTGCCATCCAGTACTCCAGTCTTTCCATCCAGCGTTTGCCGGCACAATTACAACATCCGCACCATATGTATCAAGGATACGATCGATCCCATTTTCCCTACTTTCTCTACGACACAGCTCGAGACACTTCTTGTACTCTTCTTCGGATATAGTACGTGACACAGCTTCTTCGAATGTTTCTTGATTGTTGTTCTCTAAGAGAGAATTAGTCGAATCTGAAATCATAACTGTGACATCCATGATCGTGACCTACCTGCTGGCATCTCTACATCCGCATGCTTCTTATTGAACTCGATAATTTCTTGCAGGCTCTTGACAGGCGTGTATTCTAGTGAATCGAGATATGCTGGAAAATCCCTCTGAAAGTCCGCCACTGTCTAGTATTAGAAACACATGATTCTCCATCGGGTGCAAGGTTGGTGTACTCAAGATCGTCAACAAAGCGTCATCTTGCTCCTTAAATGATGGGTTAAAGCTATGACAACTGAGCGGTACATTCTCATAGAATCCAGCAGCCTTGCTGTTAATCTTATCGTACGCCGAGCGGTACTCATTTACCTGTTCTAAGATTAGTATAAGATCGAGCCAGAAAACTCGCTAACTATGGAAGTATTGACCAGTTGTGCCATGACTGCTTTGTCGGCCTCGTTCATCCTATCTTCAGAATCCAGTTTCTGAACCGGGAAAGTCAATTTCACCATTAAGTATTTAAGGTAGATAATGAGGAACTGACCTCTGGTCCTTCAATTTTCACAGCCGCAACCTTGATATCATCCCAAGAGCAGTTCAGTGAGGTAATATACCCACCTTCAGGACGTCCTGGTGCATTTGTATCTGTCAAGACGTCCAGCAACGCTGCGATATCAAAAGCAGTCTTCCCCATAGGACCAGCTGTGTCACAAGTATGAGATATTGGAACAATGCCATGTTGAGGCACAAGTCCGATGGTTGGTTTTATTGTATACAAGGCCGCACGGCTGGCTGGGCAAGTTAGTGAGCCACATGTTTCGGTCCCAATCGATACCGGCGCGTATCCGGCGGAGACACCAACTGCTGAGCCCGAGGAGGATCCAATAGTGGTCTGCAAATAAATTTAATTAATTCCAGCGTCATATATTCGAAATAAACAAAGATCTTACTGAAGAGTCATCAGTGGAAAGAAATCCACCACGGACGTAGGCTGACTGTGTTAGACCTCCCAAGGCTGACCATCCATGCTGTAGATTGTTTCCGCTTAAGAAAAAATGAATCAGTTCCTGTGATATCAAAACACTGTCAGTTCAGTAGCATACCGATAATTAGACCATTCCTGCACGTGCGTCAGTAGATACCTCGTTCATCAACCGTTGCACCTACTGTAAGATTTGTTTTTCCTATGATGATCATACCAGCTTCTGAGAGCTAGAGGATGTAAGTGTCTCCTCGCGCACTTCCAGACTCCACTAAGACTCACTTTATCCACGAGCTTTGCATTCTCACGGGGTTTACAGCCATCCAGCGCTAGGCTTCCAGCCGTGGTTCTCATTCCTATAGTATTGATGTTGTCCTAGCCCACCATAAGCACGTACTATGTATACAGCTTGGGGAAGTCACCTTGATGATAATGGGAATTCCATGAAGAGGCGATCGAACTTTGCCGGCCTTCCGCTCTGCATCGTACCACTGCGCAGTTTTTCTCAAAGTTAGCTCTTCAGCTACGGTGATCATAGAATGCAAGTAGCCATCGTGCTTTCTAATTTGCGCGAGATAGATCTCTACTAGATCACTGGACTTGACTTTTCCTGCCTCCAGTAACTTCTGGAGGGTTTGTGTGTCGGTCCGGAGCACGTCAATGAGTGGAGTCGCCATCTTGATGTCTGTCAGTGGAGCAGAAGTGCTAAAATTTTATCAAGGTCTTGTTGCCGTAGGGGAGCCTTTAAGTGTGGGCGGGTATACATGAAATCGGACAGAATTCTGGTTGCGAGTGTTCAGTTGGCACCCAAGATATTAGATGTCAATACTCGATGCAGCCCAATCATGCCAATAAGCGAATCTGGGCTACAATCAAATTCTTTTCCTGTCCTGCCCTTGCAGAAAGTGTCTTGGCTGCGAGAATTTTGGGATTTTCCAGCGGCCTTGTTGGTTGTGACCTTGCCAAGGAAGTGTTTTTCACTTCGATAAATAGGAATATTGACAACGACAATTATACACTCCAACTTCCCAATCAGAAGAACATAGAGCTGGATTCAGATCCGAAAATCTGACATCACATGAGTGGCAAGCACACCATAATTTGACCTGCTTTCTTGGGCCTAGCATATCTGGGGTCTGCAAGTCCACATAAATGAACGAGTGACTAATTTCATGTAGCGATATCATGACTCAATGATGTCAAAAAAGAATAAATACCAGTTCTAATTCTTGACAATGGTAGCAGTTGTCTACTTGACGACCGCCATTAAGAAACCATACCATTTCTTCTCAGACAAGATCTGCATATCCACTCCATATACTCTATCATCCTTTCCAACCTCCTCAATCGCTTTCCTTGCTCCTATAACATAAGGATCTTCTAGATCCTCTTGCATCATGGCACCTCGACATCCCATGGTACCCACTAATGTCACAGCTCCAGAGTAACTCATCCTAATTCCATACTCACAGTGGGTCTAATTATTGAGCTTATTAGCATCAATGAAAGTCATTTCACTCTTTGCCTCCTCAAAGTCCTTAAGTAATCCCAGGCAATATATCGACCGCTGAATCTACCAAGACCTCGCTCTATCACAGACTCCCACATGGACGATGTTTTCCCGTGCCATCTCCGCATGTTTAGGATCGAACTCAATCATTATGATCTTGCATTACGGATTCTCCGTCGCAATATAAATCGATGCGAATGCGGCAAATTTGCCGACTTCAAGAATGTTCTTGACGCGCATCGACTTGCACTGGAGCGCAAGAACTTTTTGCTTGTGCAGGGGAGGATTGCATGGGCGGCAGAACCTTCATTTTCAGTTATCGAGATCATACACAACTGTCACATGGTCCAGCAGAGAAGTCGGATGGGGGCGAGAGAGGGTGTATTCGTCGACTGCTTGCCAGTCTGGATGCGGGGTAAAGGGAAACGATTTGGCGAATGCGTTTTGGTAGGTTAATCGAGAAATACATGTTGTTTCTGCAGTTCAACCTCGATTGGCACACACTAGCAGACTGCAGCAAAGATTTAAAGTAGATGATGAGTGAAAGGAAGAGATCGAGTACAAACTTATACCACTGTAAACTCCTGTTGCCTCTTCTCGTTCGCCCACGGCGCAACTGGACTCATTGCGCGGTTTTTTGCGAATATACCCATGATTTCTGCCGCTGTCCTGTTCCTTATGTATCGAATAGCTGATGTATGAAACTCTGCTTGTAAACGAGGCACTATCCAGATGTCGGCAGAAGATTTAGATGGAGAGTGCTCGCGATCTGATGTTGTATCTCTCCACGAGTCAAGCTTTCCCGGGACCGAAGAATTTACCGAGTATCCGATATCGATTTTGGACGACCACGCTACAGTACACACAGTTGAGCTCTTGTAGCACACTAGGTCCCATCACGAGTCTTCAAGGTTGACAATATTTTGTCAGTAAGCTACAAAGACATGTCCGCATTGGCTAAAGAGAGCTGGTGAACTGGGCACTGCAGCTGCAACAACCAAAAACTCTCACCGAGATTTCTCACACAAATAGGGCGACGCATCCCCTGTATCAATCCAGTCATCAAAAGCCACAATTTGCATCAAGCTTTAAGCGGCGATGTATGGGTAGACTGTGCGCACATAAACACACCCCACCTCCTTCATTTTCCATCATCCAACCTACACCAAAATCTGGAATCCTCAGCAACTATCTTCCCACCTCTATTCATTCAATCACACGCCGCTTCACTACTTTCATCACCGACATGTCTGAGCCAAGCAACCAAGAGCATTTCGATTGGCTGGATGAATTCGTCAATGCAGATGCCATGTCTGACGAGCCTTACATGGCTCCTCCAGACAGGTGAGTAAAAAAAAAATCACTTGCTAACAAAAAGGGTGACAGTTACGAAACCTACGAGCTAGATCGGGCCATGCCAAGTAGTCATGATTGGATATGTTGTCTGTGCGGCCTCGGCTTTAACAACCGGTGGAAGCTCCACTCCCACGGCAGGGAGACTGGCCATTGCCCGTTTAAATGCTCGTGCGGCGAGGACTTTCAGAGCTACTGGAGACTAATTTGGCATGGCAAGGAGAACGGGCATCGCATATTTAAATGCCGACTCGTCAAATGCGAGGAGTGGTTCGTGTCCGACGGCGAACGGGTTGCACACGAAGCTACTCCCCACAATTCAGGCCACAACCGCATCCATTCCGAACATCCTCATTGCTTTGAGTGTAAAGAAAATCTTCCGTCGAAGGCGGATCTTCTTCGGCATGCCAAAGTTCAGCAGCATAAACCATATGCCTGTGACTGCGGGACGTCGTTCTCTAGAATTGATGTACTGAACCGACATTTGAAATCGTTCAGTACCGATATTCCTAAATATCCATGCACATTCTGCCGACGTCATCGAGGGACAAACGGCTTTCGGCGGAACGACCATCTACTTCAGCACTTGAGACAATATCATCATCATGATACTGACGCCGATCTTGTCCAACAGTCCACTTCTTCGTCAACCCTGAAATACACATTTCCAGTATGCACGCATCTAGACTGTCCTCAATACCGTTCAGCGGCGTTCCAAGAACTGCCCCTATCTTCTAAAAAAGCACAAGCACCGTTTCGAAAGCAGTCTGAATACACCAGGCACATGCGTGACGAACACAATGAATGCACATATCCTTGTGATATTCCGGGGTGCTCTCGCATCGGCAGAAAGGGTTACTTTCGCGAAAAAGATTTGATCAAACATCGCCAGCAGGAGCATTTTGATGCGGAGCCCTATAAGCCATCGGAACGTGAGCTCAAGCACCATTGTACAGAACCGGGATGTGGTGCAATCCTCGAGTTGTCTTCTATCCAGTATCACTATATTTCGATCCACAGGATGTGGAAATGGAATGTTTAGAATTAGCTCTGTGCATTCGTTGGTCTATTGCTACCACGCAATACGGGGCTCATCGTCGGATTACTCCAGCACCATTCTCAACTTACTGAGATAGACGACGTGAATATTTCTTTGCGCATATCGATTTCGTCCTCAAGCATTGTCACTTCTTCTCTGTCTCTGTGCCTGCCCTTCTATTTCCTTCACTTTCTGTTTCCATCCCATCACGACATCCTAGCATCATTAATTCTCTTACTCTGCCCCGGTCTGGTTTTTATGGTTGAATCATCTTATCTGTAGTTTGATGTATGTTTCCTTTCGCTGTGCCTGTCTCTACCATGGAGTTTGTCTTTTTGTTTCCTTTCGCTGGTTCAGTTCAGTATACGGATGTTGATTTCTCTTATTTCCTTGATAATGACTTACATACCCAAAATATCATCTCTTGATAACCATGTTCATGTTCCCCTTGTGATTATGAAGTGGCTTCCTCTATAATGGTACCACCTTCGACTGCATGCTTTTGAAAGTGTGTAAGACCACATCCATGGCCATGAATTGAAATTAAAATTGCTTTGGAACACTATCAGGCCAATACCAAATTCGGAGGATTAAAGTATCTATTCATCACTCATGATCATATAAATCCTACAATCAATAAATCAACAACAACAGTCTCAGTCTATCGCGCCCTCGCACCACCAGGGAAACTCCTAGCACTAAGCAGTACTCCCTTAACACCCCGAATCTCCCTCTTAACCTTAGAAATCTCATCCTCCTTATCCTTCCCATTATCTCCCCTACCCCCATTCGAAAACCCTCCCATACCATACCCAAACGTCGGCGCCGTGTACGCCAACCCCTGTAAATACTCCTTCAACAGATCCGTCCTTGTATTCAACTCCTGCGCACTGGACTCTTCATTCCTCGAGTCATCCAGCAATGAACGCAATCTACTCTTCAGCGTAGCCAACCGTCCTGTCTGCTGCTGTGTCGTGGTCTGAGCACCTGTATTCGAATTCACATTCGACAAAGCCCAGGACTGTGAGACGGGCGAGTGGACGATGGGGGTAGAGGGGAGCGATGTTTGAACTCCGATATCCCGGTGAAAAAGCTCGGTGGGATCGCTGGTTTGTGATTCGGCGTCCGAGTCGAGGTATTCGGGGTGCAGAGAGCCTTTGTGGTGCACGGAGTACGTGATGGGGATTTCGGAGACTGAAGACTCGAGCTTTTTGATGAGCTTTTGGAGGTTGGTGAGCGTGGTGGAGGAGAGGGATATGCGGGATTCGGTGAGGGTTTGAATCATTGGCCGAATGAGAAATGTGTTGGTGCCGTGGAGGAGGAAGCTGAGGGAGCCGAAGAGATAAAGGGTGGTAAGGAGTCGGTGCTTGGTTATTAATGGTTGAGGAGCGGTAGGCTGGACGAGGAATTCGGGGTATGTTATTATGGGCGTTTGTTCGCGCGGTGGTGTATAGGCTTGCATAGATTGATTCAATGGAGGAGACGATCGTGGGAGTGGTGGAGACTGCGTTCCTGGTGCTGGCTCTATTGGTGCTGCTTTGGATACTGTGCCAGAGGTGACAGCACTGCCGGTTGCTTCTTCATTTCGAGTAACGCCCAATAATTCTTGGATGTGTTCCTTCTGTAGTCCCTTGCTCTCTAGAAAGGCAATCTTCTTATCCGTCGACGCGTCCTTAACCTCATCTTCCTCCAAAAACTGCCTGGCCTGCTCTATCACACTCAATTGACTTGGTGATTCCTGAGTCGCTGGAGGAGGCGTCGCGACGTCGTCGTCTTTACTCTTCCGCTGCCATTCTGGTATACCAGTGCTTGGCTTTTTATCTTCGGAGTCACCCATCCTGTCTAGTGATGAAGCTTGCTGTTGAAGCTTCAAGATGATTGTTTTCATTGTCGGTGAATCGACATTTACATGTGCCTCGGCATTGGCTGGGTATTGATGACATAATTACGCGACCGGCTTTAATTGGCTAGACCATCCAGCGCGGATGTGGGCCAACATCTCCCTGTCTGAAGTTAATTGTTCTCGTGCATCCAACCAGCGAAAGGTCGTCAATTCATTACAACCAGTGACGCCTTCCAATAGCACTCTGACGAAGAAGATCAAACTGCCCTGGGCGTGGGCAACGATCCTTTATCAGTGATTTCACGTGTAACCCAACGATTCACGTCAATCTGTGCCATATCCCAACCCACCATCACTCAGCAGTAAGCAACTGCGATACGAAGTGGGTATCTTGCCTGTTCGTATCTTGCAAGAACCGACATGTCAGGAAAGGCCGATCGAGCCAGTAAACGCGTTAGGAAGCTCAGTACAGATTCAGAAGGAGAGGGAGAAATCGATTGGACTGATCGTCGTGGGAAAGCTGGTAGGGCTGAGCCAGCCACAAGCAAGAACGAGTGAGTTACCCAGACATACGTCTCTTATATATTTTCTTATGTATTTTTGAGTGTTTTTTGCGCGTCACCTTACTTGTTCTGCATCCTACCACCAATGAACGCGATTCTCCGTAATTAAGCGTTGGCATTTATCCCTCTATCAATATCTACTCCCACTTTTGATTTGATTCTCGTGTTCTTCAATAAACATATCCCTCCTCTGTCACACAGGCCAGGGGCGAAAAGTATGATGGATATTTACCGAAACAGATACGTGGTTGGTTGACATCGATACCGCAAGCCTGGGCGGTTGTGTCAGGAAAGTGCGTTTATGTATGCAACGCGCCTCCATCCACCACTCGTTCTCCGCAATCTGTTTTAATCAAAGCAGTAATCCATGGCCCTTGCGAGCTGATTCACCACAAACTCTGTTTAACATACGGAGGACTCCACCCTACTATCCCATCATCTGTTATCAATAACCTCAAAAGGCAATTTGAAGAATCAAGGAATTCATCAAGATCAATCGTCCAGCCTGCGGTTTCATTCCTTTGTCACTTCTATTTGATTGTATTGTGTGGCAAGATGTCTACACGTCGTAGTCAACGATCAGCTGCCGCCAAGGCGAAAGAAACAATCATAGTTGCTGAGCAACCATCTCACAGAATGTCACGACCACGTCGTACAGCTGGCGACTCTTCGGCCTCGGTATCACGTGGACCAGCCCCGGCGACTTCAAGGAGCCCAGAATCTATGCGTTTCACCGTTAAGACCTCATCTAGCAAACTACGCGAAGCAACACGATCCAGTTCCGCCGCTAGTCAATCAATTATGGTGAACAATAGAAACCAGTTTGTTGGCGGGGAAATTCTCGAAGGGAAACGATCAAGGAATGTCAGGAAGAGTTATGTGATGGAGTCAGAGAGTGAAGAAGACGAGGAAATGGAGGAGGTTGGTGAGGATGAGGATGCAGAAGGTGAAGTCATTGAGGAGGAGGAGGAGGAGGAGGAGGATGATGAATTGGATGCGGAGGGCGATGATGATGATTTGGATGCTGATGGGGATATTGACATGGATGCCCAACCACCTCCACCGACTATCAAGGTCTCACAAGCTCCAGCTGGAAAAACCAAAATTGTTGTCAAGGAGCCTCCGAGGGGCGACACAGTCACTGTAGAGCAGAAAGAGATGGGGAGTGATGATGATGACGAAGAGCTCAGTGAGCTCGACAGCGATATAGCAGACGAGATTGAGGAGGAGGAAGCCATGCAGACTGGAAACGAAGAGGATGCAGAGGGCGAGGATGAAGATATCGAGGTGGCTGCAGAGGAGGAGGAAGAGGAGCCCCTAGATAGCGATGATGAGACGCCTGCTGGTGGTAGCAGGGCTTCTACACCTGATCTGGCCAAACTCACCCGAAGACAAAGAGCCAGGTTTGATGAGGACGCGGCCAATTACTTGATCGCTCTTCCTGACGGTATGTGCCTTCTGCATTATTCATTCTCAAAAGCTAATATCTTTCCCAGAGGTTCAAACGAAGAAGCATCTCACGGCTGAGGAGCACGCGATGAGACGTGCTGAAATGGCGCGTAGGAGAAAGAATCTCAGTGAGAAGCGTAATGAAGAGGAGAAAGTAAGTTCTTCGATACTCCGTCAAATTGCACAGTTCGTACAGCTGACGGATTATAGATGGAAACAATCAACAAACTTCTCAAGAAACAAGCACCAAAAACAAACGCCCGTCGTAGAGATCTCGCTGGCCCTGTTGCTGATGCTACTCCTGAAGGAGAACCACAAAAGCCAAACCCGCTTTTCGTCCGTTGGGTCAGCAATAAAGAGGGTAATCGCATTGGTGTTCCGGAAGAATGGATGGAAGCTCCTGTCGGCGATCTGTTCCAGGGCGGGGTCAAGGCTGGTGGTGAAATGGGCGGGAAGTTGATTCAAGAGGTTTCTTAACCGTACCACTGTTTAAACTCTAGGGACCGGGTGTTGAGGGGACGAAAATAGAATGCAATTTATAGCCAGGTTTAATAGGAATACATTTCTTGTCAGAAAAAACTAGCGCTTCAAACATATACCCCTAATGGTCGCTGTAAGTTCTCTTCCAACATCAACACGCAATAAAGGATCACACCAAATTTAAGTTTACATGGACATTGGTACATAGCATTTTTCGAACCAGTCCGCCCCCCAGCCATACCCTTTGAGAATGTCACCTGTCCGTACGGCCAGCTGACTTCCGATAGGGCTTACCTTATTTCTATTGTGAGAACTAGCCAGCAACCCTAATGGTAAATAGTGTACCACATTGCTGTTGGTGCTGGAGCTAGGGCATCGCATTATCGGGGCTAGACCACTTCGTAATTCTTTGATGAACCCTCAATCTATGTGTCCAATTCACCCGTGACAAGCGTCTAGATATTTCGAGAGTTCGAGTATGATTACAGCATGATTACAGACAGGTGCCATTCATACACAATCTCCTAACGCCTATATTCCTTTCCCATTTCCAACCCAAGACACCCACCCACCCGTCCACTCTTCTCACTTCCAAGTTCTCACTTCCATTCCTCATCCCATCTCTCAAATCAATCCAGCCCCTCATAAACCTGCGCCTGCATCGCCCAGTACCTCTCCGATGTATGCCTCGACTCCCAACTCGGTCGCCGGAAATAGTGTCGATGCGCCGACCCCCATCCGACGACCAAAAAGGCGATTGCAACAAGGCATAATATTAAAACTGGATATGCTTGCAATATTGTTTTCTCGACACTGCACTCTTTCATGGTGGTCTGTGTGAGTGGGGTGTAGGAATCGACGGCTGAGACGGCGATGTAGCGTATGTTGTTGACGAAGACGGTGTTGTTGGAGCGGTGGATCGTGACGGGGAGGAGGGCTTGGATGGTTATGTTTGAGGGTTGGGGTGTCATGTTTGATAATTATGAACGAGTAGCTCAAAATAAATTTTGATATCTGCAGAACTATTGAATGATCAGGAAAATATATCTAGAGGGGGGTAATATCCAGAAATATAAGTGCAGGTAGTTCGGTCGATTTAAATACTAAACTTTCAGCCTTTGAACCGAACCAAATTGAGTTCATAGTTGCTCCCAAAATACAGCAAAACTTTTCACCGTAGCCCCCTGAAGACATTGATAATAATACCAGAACCAATTCTCGAATTCACCTCCAAACACTCCAAATCCCCAACTCTTTTCATCCTTCATCATTAATTCTGGGTAACTCCAGGTATCGGGCCCTTCGTCGGTGAAACTGCACAGCCAGTCTTCTCCGAATCTGTCGCTCCATATCGATAATTTACTTCATTCTCATTCCCCTGAAAAATAAAACCGCAACACCAAATATCAAGAAGAGTATGAGAGTATAAAATCCACAAGCTGTTTCGAGTCTCTTCTAAGAAACATATGTGTAGCGAATGTATTCTGTCCCGTTGAAGATGATGACAGCGCTGTTGTTGAACAGGACTGGCATCATCTTGATGTTCGAAGTGGTGTTGTAGTGAAAATTGAGATCTGAAGCGAGAGATACCGTAGAGTCTCTGGGTGCAATCAGGGAAACATAGGTTAGTACATCTAAAGCTGACTGGGTTTTACATAGTGAGTACTTATGTAAGGTTGGTGACATTGGTCCTAGATGTATTATTTTTCGCTACACCCAGTGGTCTACTCATCGTCTCTTGTAACTTATGGTTAGAGTTACCTCTTATGTCATATGCCGCAGAGCTTGTGCTAGTCACGCTTCCGAACCGTGGGGGTAGAATTTGGTCACCATGGGACTTGGTTAATTCAATCAATTCGTGATGCCCTCTTATGAGACTGAATTGATTGCAATAGAATAGATTTTCACTGTTAAATTACACGACAACTATCCCCACGGTGATGTAACTGATGTTTCTATTGAATAGTAGTTTTGTAGATGACACTCAGAACTGAAGTCCAACCCTGACGAGAGCTTGCTCCAAATATCTCCTGACGGCTCCATAGAACAGACCATACAGTCAAATTCATATGTGTAAAGTATGTTGGGCAAGGAGAGAAATTTTAAAAATTGCGTTGCCAGTAATTTAAACAAGTTCCTTTCCCTCCGTCCATACACTTCTGTGAATTCATCACCATATCATCCCTCTTCTCCCAAAGTCATTCTCGGCTTGCTCTCTTCCCATGAGAAAGCACAGCAGAGAACGGGCCAAGTTAAACATGAACAAGAAGAGGAGGATATATCTCTATAGATTCTGTACCTGACTCCATCAATTTCAGCTATGTTGACGTATGTATATGGATGCGGGCTGGTTAGCACCGCGATGTTGCTTGCGTGTGTGATGTTTCAATAGTCCACTTTTGTGATTTCGGCTTACTAGTCCGGTGAACTAGAATGAGTAGAAGAAGGAATGAGGGACTTGGAATAGGGGGTCGCTGTGTGTTTTATGAATGCAGCATGAATGAGCGCGCGAGATGGCCGATATAGAAGGGTTACTGAACCTTTGATGCCTTCTTAGAGGGGAATCAACAAGCTGTTACTCTTTTAAATCCTGCAAATGGTGCGAAGAGATATGGTTATATTAAAATCATAAAAAGATCGAGACTTCCCACACAGATATGCTACACACTTCGGTGGAATTTAGTTCGATTGTTAGAAATATTGCTCATTGTGAGGTAGAACCTAAAGACTAGCGCTCCGCTGTGATGATATAGCCAAACTAAGTATATATTTCTTAGAGAAACCGCTATCCGGCAATTGCAGGCTACTCCTTTCATCCTAGAAGTATAGTCCCACCGGCTGGGCTCCCTTGTTCTCCCACCACCAAGCAGTCCAGCCCTGGTTAGCCCATCTTTGCTGTCTCATAGTTCGAACTGCATCTCTCCAATCTTGTTCTGAGGCAATCCTAGTAGCCAGCCCCTGTTTATCTGCACCACCAACTTTAATACCGGCATCCTGCAACGAAATTCCATTGTCCCAGTTCACAACCAACATCCCGAGGACCATTTTCTTGTTATTTGTCATACCCGCCGATTCAAAAACACGAGCGAGGAAACTTTCGTAAGAATCTTTGGTTGGATCATCGGTGAAGGTGATATGGGCGTAAATGACTTCGTCCGAGAGCTTCTTGCGATGAACGATTGAGCGTGTGAGACGTCCAATGATAGGCGGCGGTTGTAAATTGCGCAGTCGTCTACGTGGCCTGATTGTGCTCTTTTGATACGGAGATTTGTAGGTATTCATGGATGCTTGTTTCTGATCTCCGGAGCTCTCAGCTTTAGTGTCGATTGTGAGTTTTGAAGGAAAAATTTCGGGTAGTGCTACAGGTTCTGGTGTAGAACTGGGCGTGTGTTCTGGCAGGTGCTCGTCCTTGGCGTCAGTAAAGGGACAGATGCCGTCTTGCAGCTCTGAGCTTTTGAGATTTTGTTTGGCTGAGGGAGGAGACAAGCCGTCACTCCTCCTCATCGCTTGGTATCTCTTCCGGTTCTCTTTTCTGAACTCCCGCTTCGTTGTCGCGTTATCAATACGTTTTTTGAATATTATTTTGGCTTTTGCTGGTGTCGGCGGAGGCGGTGGTTGGGGGTATGGATTTTCTGGTGTTGGTGATCTTGTCGATAGAGACGGCGAATAGCTTGGGCTCTTGGAAGCCGTATAGTCAGTTTCACTGTCCATAGACAGGTCTTTACGAAAATCGGCACTCATTTTGTAACTTCTTCCTTGTTCGATCAAGTTAAAAAAATTTGAATGTCCAAAATGTAGAATAATGGCCAGTCGGATTACTTGAACTTATCTAGTCTTCACGATCTCGCTGGTAGATTATTCCGACTCCTTCCTAGGAGTATAGGAGAGGATGAATTATCCTGATTGAAACCGGAAAGAGGTCACCATGGGCTTGCTCTGTCAGTCGCGAACATTGTTAATGTTTCAATTCGATTCCGGCATTGCTTAAACTACTGACAATCTATGCTTTTCATGATATCGATATATTCCTCTTGCTTGAATATTATTTTTACAACTCATCCTTTCTCCTATTCTTGAGGCATCACCATTACATCAATCACTGTCATGAGATACATCTTTCAACCCGTTTGTAAGTTTATATACCCGATGTTTCATACCAACCGTGGCTAGGTTGGCTGGAATTGCACGCCGAATTTCTTTGCTGAGAAAATGCTGACCAAGAAGCAGCCAATTCTACATCCATATGATATAAAGCCGGTTCCTTTCTCGCCAATCCCCAAACTACGAAATGAATGAATTTTTTTACACGCAACAGGCAAGCGAATCGGAGTGGGAAAAAGCCCGAAAGGCGAACCGCGCTGCCAATATATTGGCCCCAATCGTGAAGGTTCTCAAACACAACTGTCTGAAAAGAGATTCACGAGCGACAATATGTCTTACCGTCCGAGATGAAAGCTTCTCCCGAAACGAATCCTCAATATCAAACGGTTGCCAACCGTCCCAGTCACCCATATGGTACAGCGAGCTTGACTTGGACCTCAAGAGCGACATGGTCAGCTTAAATACGCAGATCACGGAACTTATCTACAACACGGTTCCGCAGACTCTAGCGGTATCAAGCAAGATGACTTTAGAGTTGGATTTGCGGTGGTATGGGATTAAGTGCTGGAGGGGCAAGTCATCAGAAACGCATGGTGATGAAATAAATTGGCATAGGTTTAAGTTAGGTACAGCCAAGATCCCCAAATGGTTTATCACATCAACAAAGCATGTCATCATGCTTTCAGCCATGTTTGGAGGTCCCCAGCTGGGCGAGCTCGAAAGGAGCGACGAGATCCAGGTTCCTTGGTGTGTTTATCCTAAGCCTCGTACTGTGCAGGAATGGGTCATGGAGCTTGAGGATTTTGAAGAAGAATCGTGGAGACTAACGGAATAAAATTCCAGAGGATTGCACATCAATGATGTTTATGTTGTTTTTGTACCATGGAAATAGGAAGCAGCTGGACTGTGGATGCATTTTGTAGCTTGACAAGGTTGATATTTCAGAGGCATAGGAGTCAAGTAGTCTTAGAGCTGACAGCAACAGATTAGCGGACATCTTTGGATAAAAGCTGCAAGCCAAAGACAGAGCCCTTAGCGTAACAAAATTTCAATCCTCACAGAGATTATTAATTGAAGGGCTCTTGTATTTAACCAACACGTGCTCTCCCCGACCTCAGTTGCTAAACATAAGATGGACACTGCACAGTCCAGAAGGCATGATGGCCTCAATTAGGGATTTTCATAATGATATCCAAAGTGCCGAGTAAGTGGCAAGCGGCACCTTCCAACCCTCTGTCGGGACACATACATACCTACCCATTGCTCGGGACTGGTTGCACCTTCCGTATATTACCTTCTTTCACTTCCAAATATTAGACAGCCATTCCTGCATCTGTTAGGGATCTCGTTCCTCTACCCATACTTTTGGTTCTTCATCACTTAATACGTGAATCTTTCAGCAAATCAACCAGTCAATACATACAAGTCTTGGTGCTCATCTTTTCGTTCCACAGTATGATTGCGTTCAGCTCTCTCATCGCGTTGGCTGCCACTTTAGGTATCGTCCATGCCGCGGCTACACAAACTGTGTTTGGATCAAGAATTCCGCAATCCACTATTGAGCCAACACCTACGGAAATCGCTGAGAATCAGGCTACCCAGGTGACTCTCTCCCCTACATCTGATATCGAAGGTTTAGTCTTTGGAAGATTTGTTCAGATCTGGCTCGACAACTTGGTACGTTGTGTTTCATCTTCCCATCCTGAGTAATTCCAGGACAATGAAACACAAAATATACTGACTTTTTGTGAAGGACACCAAACAGACTGCTAATGATATCGATTTGAAATGGCTTGCGTCACAAGGCATTACGCTAAGCAACTACTGGGCAATTACCCATCCATCGCAGCCCAATTACTGCGCAGTTGCGGGAGGCGACACGTTCGGTCTCGACTCCGATGATTTCGTTCGTATACCTGCCAATGTATCGACGGTAATAGATCTACTTGACTCCAAAGGAATATCGTGGTCAGAATATGAAGAGGATATACCTTACGCCGGCTTCGAGGGCATGAATTTCTCCAATCATGATAGTCTTCAGAATGCTTATGTCCGAAAACATAACCCTCTCATCATGTTTGATTCCGTCACAAGCAATGCAACAAGACTCAGCCTTATTAAGGATTTCAAGTCATTTGAGAGAGACGTTTCGAACAAGACCTTACCACAATGGTCTTTCATCACGCCGAATATGTCGAATGGTGGTCATGATACAAACACCACCACTGCTGCCAACTGGTCTCGTACATTTCTTGATCCTCTACTGACCAATGATTACTTCATGAATGATACTTTGGTAGTCCTCACATGGGATGAGAATGAGCTGTACACTCAAGGAAATAAAGTTTTTGCAATTCTTCTCGGCGGAGCTATCCCGCCAGCATTCAAGAACACAACTGATGATACGTATTACAACCACTACAGTCTTCTGTCCACGATCCAGGTAAACTGGGGCCTTCCTTCACTCGGACGCTGGGATTGCGGTGCAAATGTCCTGGAGCTCGTAGCAAGTAAGGCTGGCTACAACAACTATGCCGTCAACACCAGTAAACTGCTCTTCAATGCTTCCTATCCCGGACCGTTATCGAATGACAAATTCGTCCCTAACTGGCCACTTCCAGACACCAAAGCCAATTGCGGTTCACGTCAAGGAGTGCTCGATTCAATAGTCAGGGACTGGGGCAGGTCGGATGGTACGTACAACTATACTGATGCTTATCCATATGACGATATCAGCGGAGATAATGCTGGTGGGGAAGCAAAACCTGAGTCCACCACGACGCTGCCGCCTAGTGCGACTGCAAGCAGTGCTGCGCCTACTTCTACCAAGAAGTCGGATGCGATGGAATCGACTTTCAGAGGATCGAGCTCGGCTGCTTTGGTGGCAGGTTTCGTTTTTGTTATGGCGATGACTTAAGGGCTGGGTTAGAATGTGTCGCGGTGATGGAATTGGTGAAGATAATGGTGATGGGGGGCGGCGGATATTGATGTTACCACAATTTTGGAACTCTAGGAGTCAGTCACAGTGGGAAGTGTTGGTTTGAGCTGTGTTAGTAGGGCTCTTTAGTTTGGTCAGGTATTATGTATGTGCTCCCTTGTTCTTCTAGAATTTGGTAGGTGTAACCTAGCAAACGGTATCATCAGAAATTCTGTCTTGCACGACGCTTTGATATTGGATGGCCCCAGATGTGGTGGCGGTTGTGACGTCTTATGAATACTCGATGCTGCCGCAATATCCAACTTCCTCTAGTACTCTAGCTCTATTTCTGCTGATCTTCCACTGGTCGTCCAGGTACACGTGTGGCACAGGAACAACAAGCTTGCGCATAAGACATTAATGAGGATATATCCAAGACCAAGAAGAGAAGGAAGTTACAACTTGCTAAGGAAAGGATATCAGAACCTTATGGTTATTAGGACTCTGACTCAAGCGCGTGAACGCATGAATGCTTTGAATAGATGTTAGGGGGGGCAAATGTGGAAGATTGTCAATCAAGAATATTGCAAGATGTATAAACATAGTCCGAAATTCAATGAGAATGTCTTCCCTTGCCATTAGCTTCACCGGAAGCAACAACTGCCACCGATATACGCAGGCCTCCGTACACCGAAGAGCTTCATACCATAACCCAGGAAGGTAAAGTAATGTGCATGTACCTAATGGTTTGGTCTTGTTGAGAATTCTACCAACCATACCTACGAGTTGCAGCCTTTTAGACATTCATGATCGAGGTAGAGTGGCATCATTGTTGATTTATCGGTAGCTATGTTGATATAATACCATCACACACTCTGTTGTGTCAACACTCCGGGCGACATCACTTCGTCTTGGCGTGTCATATCCGGAAGCATCCGATCGGTTATCAGACTTTGTCAGCCTGAGCTCAGCGCGTTCAGCCCCTTTAAGGTTACCCCACCACAAAGAGATCTTGTGTGAACATCATTAGAAAGACGGCACGGACGGGTGGTTCTTTCGTCTTACGTAAAACCAAGACAAACAGACCAGTGGGGGCGTCTAGCATTCCATCAATGGCGTTCATTTATCCATGCCCCGTGAAGGTGTTGAAGGCTGCACTCAAGGCAGAATTCTGATACTGCCCACCGATCCTACGTTTGACTCCATTCGGTCACCGTCTCTCGACTAAGTTACCATCCGGTAAAGCTCACCGGTGGCGTAGTCCGAACACACTTCAAGGTCAGTTATCTTGACTCTCGAACAAGATATCATTTGCGAGTGCGAAATCCGATTGTTCGATGGATCGATCTCTAGTTAGGCAGACGAACGAGGCTGCGGATAGCTGAGGTCTGTCGAACTCTGGCGATGTTCAGTTATCTTTGGGTCGATCACTTTTGCGAATACATATACAAATATGAATATGAATGTTCATAGGGAACGTAATAATGATCACTCCCCTTTGCGCTTTGTAGCATTTCATAAATTGTCTCAAATCTACAACAACCATCGACCCATTCAAAAGCAATGTCACTAGTCCATATGAAGAGCATTGTTCCAGTCGTTCTCAACAATCTCAATAGCCTCAATCGAATATCTTCTTGGGTAAGTACAACTGCAGTTTGGTTAAAGGTGAGCAGGTCGATGGACAAAGGGAGGGATGATCGCAACTTCGAGTCCAACTTTTTATCATTGGATGATAGTCATTTTGGGGTAACGCTGGATTGGGGCGATCTTCTGGAGACGCTGGAGTGCGTGGTCTGCTCCAATATTCTTCCCTTAACCTCCTTCCCGTTGGAAAAGGTCTCGGTAGGATGCAAACACCAGCCATCAACATGCCTTGAATGCCTACAGAGATCTATCGCATATGATCACAACAACAAAGTGTGGGATGATATTCGTTGCCCGGAGGATGGATGTTCCGCACTCCTTTCATTTCAGAATGTAAGGAAGTATGCAGACAATAAGACATTCAATCAGTCAGTCAACCTCCTTCGCGATGTGAAAAAGCTAATGGCACGCAGTTATCAACAATTGAGTTCCCAAACTGCTTCTTCTCTCGCACTGGAATTCGTATGGTGTCTTAGGTGTTCATCGGGGCAGTACCATGAGGGAACAGCACTGCAACCGATTGTCCAATGTCACACCTGCAATACGTACTTTTGTTTCAATCATCGAGTTCCTTGGCACGAAGGTCTATCATGTGAAGAATACTCGCTTCAAAATCGTTTCGAGCAACCAGTCTTGGAGGAAACCCATCGAAGTTGTACTTTATTCAGATCTTTGATTGTACGGGGACTGGTCGCAAAAGCCTCGCGTTCCCATCGATATACACGGCTGGGATCACAACAGGGGATTTTAGTGGGTAGGGAAGCGGAAGAAATGGTCAATAGAAGCCGGAACGATGATGAACTGGCGTCTATGGCTAAGATCAAAGAGACAACGAAGCTGTGTCCTGGATGCTCCTGGCCTATCGAGAAAAACGACGGCTGTGATCACATGAAGTGTAAGTCCCCCTAAACACGTATTTCGTTGTCGTCGTTTCGCTGTTCGGTTTCTTCAATCAAGATCAAGATAACACAATCTTGAGTTTCAGCTGTAGAGCCCTGCTCTCCTGGCTGAAGTTCCCACTGCAGTGACTCTCAAGTTCTGCAACAAAAGTAGCCATAGAGCTATTACCAAGTGTGGTAGATTATTCTTCTGCTTGAAGCATTGCTGATAAACAATTACATAGGTACTCGATGTTGGCATGAGTTTTGTTACCAGTGCCTTGCTGATTATCGGAACATTCTACAACATGGGAACTCATTTCATGCAGCTACCTGCACTTATCATTCGGATAACCTGATGCCTGCATTCACTGCTTAAGTCACTCATAAGCTAGCTACTCATGCCTTGTTTGATATTCACTGTTCCATTTGCCCAAAAGACCTGCACAGCACCCGCCTGTTTGGTACAAGATCATGTAAATGTGCATAATCGACGGTTTCCCACTGCGCATTTGCCAATAAGAAGTTTGTCATTGGTTACTCGACCCGAAAGATATGCTTGTTGAGGCACCTTGATGGATACTTCACCCAAACTAAAACCTTCCTGCTTCGGACCTATCCCGTTCTTCTAGAGAACAAAGTGTTACAAGTCACCAGCATCTCGGTCAAAGCATCATATTCCTTATCACGTGTTTGGAGACAACACCGGCTGGAGAGCTTGCAAATTTGCAAATCAAAGGTAGGGTGAAGCCCCAGTCATCTTTTGCAGTAGCATTGGTGGAAGCCTGTGCAGATCCTACAGCTGGACAGTGATTCAAACGTAGGATTTTGCTTTGGCGAATATTCCTAGTTCGAAAGTTGTTGGATTGCATTGGGAACTGCTTTCGAAAGGTTAGCAGGGCCCTTCCCACACCACTACCTCTTCTGCTGCGACACGTTTCCCATTCACCCCCTGTCATTCACATATTTTTGCTTACTGTTTCTGATAGGTCATCATCTTTAGTACTTTGACTCGCATTCCCAGTTTCGTGTTTTACAGATATCACAATGTCGTTCGCCCGCTTCAAGGCATTCTGCCGTAGGAAGCATTTTGTGCTAACCCAGGAGCAAAAAACCTCCACCAGACTATCGCTGAAAGGCGCTCAACGCCCTAGCTCAATTTTGGATGCGGAGGCCGAGCATTGTATTCATAATATTTTAAAAATTTATGGCGGAGTTTCTCAACTCACCGACCTTCGCCCTTCTTCGATCACCAACAGTCTTTTCGGTGAATTAGTGGAGCTCTGTGTAACCGTCATCCCAAAGACGAAATCAGACCTTGTAAGGGATACATGCTGTCTCGACAAAAGCATGCCACTAACGGATTTTAGGTGTTGCAAGATCCACGAATCTCTGCCATCTTGCCGGACCTTCGACGCATCTGTGCAGCTGCCGAGTCAGAGTTGGAATTTCATTGGGCTGAAGCTATCTCAAGCGCCAGAAGCTGCACAGATGGTAAGCCTCCTTTTCGACCCTTGTATTTGTGACTGTGCTTCTTCTTTGTCCACATTCACATGTTCACACGTGATGTAATTCACAACTTACTGATCTCTATCGCCAGCCCACCGAATTCTCCAAACCTTTCCTTACCATAGCAACTATGAACAGCTTACTCGTCTCGAACTTTCTGCTATCTCCTCCACGGGCGTTTCTCTATCCTCCATCTCCAAGATCGCTTTCATCGGCTCGGGACCCATGCCTCTAACCAGTTTTTACCTTCTCTCCGAACTAAACTCCATTATCCCTAAGATTTCTCACCAAGCAAAAGGCATTAGCACTCCCACGCCACCTTCAACTCCCAGAAATCAAATAAGAGACAGCATTCCTCTCGTCTCAGTCTTGAACATCGATATCAACGCGCGTGCAAACCAGAAGGCTCAAGATCTGTGCACCTCACTAGGAGGCAGCCTACATACGGGCATGAAATTCCTGAACGCAGCAGCAGGCTCTAATAATATTGATCTGACAGAATTTGATGTGGTGTGGTTAGCTGCCTTAGTTGGAGCTGGACAGGAGGAAAAAGAGGGGATTGTAGTGCAGGTTGTGGGAAAGATGAAGAAGGGGAGCTTGCTGGTCCTGAGGGGTGCTTGGGGACTCAGGAGTGTGCTCTATTCTGTAAGGGCTCTGGTTTCTCCCTCCTCCCCCTAAAAATATATATATAAAACATGGCGACGAGATCTAATACTACAAGTACGCTAACATCAAAACAGGACTTCGATGCCACGTCGTCCGCTGTTACAGACTGTCTTGATATCTGTGTCAGAATGGATCCATTTGGAGAAGTGGTTAATTCAGTGATTGTAGGACGGGTCAAATAGGACCTTTCGCTCCGTGATAGAACCTGAATACTGGAGGCGTTTTGGAATTGGGTGGACTACTTGTTGTGGTGGGCATGGGCACAGGCACGTGAAGTGAGTTCACAGAATGGCATAAAATATTCATACAACATCGATAAAATGTTTATAGATTATTACTATCAAGATCATATTTAGATACCCAGAGAGAAATTAAAACCATGGATTTAAAAGACAGGGTCATGATAGGGTTTTTGCAGTAAAAAAACTTCGCACTTGACATATACGTTGGCTATGCATGGGCCTACTCAAGAGTGTACTTCTTTCGTAACCAGTGGCGCTCAGAACGTCTGCTAGAGTTCTTTGGGGCCTTCATTTGTATACCCAAGTTTGAATCGCACGAGCCTTATGCCTTCGGAGCAGGAATTCCTAGAATGATAAGCCCTCGCAGCAGGCCTTGCAGAAAAATTGCATCGAAACCACCTTACGAGGCCACGACCCAACAGTTGGAAGAAAATGTCCAACCGCTTATGTAGAATATCCGAGGAAATCATTGCGCTCCTGAACAACCACAATGTGATCTTACCCCTGAGATATGCGACGGGTAAGAGGTTAAAACCATTGGTCTAAATGTTGCCAGAAGAGGAACAACTGCAATCTTTTGGCGGAGCAGGAAGCTCAAAAGTAGGAGGAGCATCGTCGCACATATCTATAGAATTCTACTAAGAAAACAAAACATCATTTGAAATCGCCGCACTTGTGGTCATATGTATAGGCGTTCCAGCAGTGAGACTCATGCAATCAATGCTGGTGGTTATTTAATGTGTTAGGATGTTTGCTGAAGAGCTAGACGACATCGTTCCTGCCTAAGGCATTTTTAATTGTAGCTTGACCCATGCAAGGTTGTACTTCGTAATTCCTTACTATCCAGCACTACAATCAACAGAGCTTTCACGACAACATCAACAATTGGTCAAGCTCTGCTTCTACGAAAATGCTGTTCTTCAGGTATGTGCGACCAATATAGCGGCTGGTTCCTGCTCAGAAATGCACACTTACGTTCCTCTCAGTTTCTTCAAGACATTAGTGGACTCAGAAGTTACGGTCGAGCTCAAGAACGATATTCAGATCAAGGGCATATTAAAATCAGTGGATCAATATCTGAATATCAAGTTAGACGATATACAAGTGGTGGAGGAGCTGAAATACCCACATCTGGTTCGTTTTAAGTCTCGTTGCAGGGATGGTGATGGACTGCAATCGGTTTTGCGCTGGTGGATGTGATGTGCTGATAAGTGCTGCTCAGTCATCGGTCAAGAATGTTTTCATAAGAGGTAGCGTGGTTCGATATGTGCATCTCCCTGGCGGAGCGGTGGATACAACGTTGTTAGAAGATGGTGAGTTCCCCCGCCCCTGCACTTATATGCTATGGTACTGATTTGACACTCAATTTAGCTACTAGGAGGGAAGCTGCTCAGCAGGCGACGAAGGGAAAGTGAGGTATCTCGATGGTAGGATAAAGGTGTACAAAGTGCTTTCATGCTGGGAGGGGGCTGAGATCTCTGTTGGGCCAGGTCAGGTGGCAGACGCACTTTCGCATATGGGCCACTACAGCATAAAGCAAGCCGGGTTAGGCTCGCGGCCCTAAGAATGGGAAGTACAGAAGCTTCGTGTAATGAAGAGACTTCACTTTTTAGTGGCCGTCATGGTCCCTGAGGATGATTAAACAGGATTTCTAAGAGTTCTTTACGTCATTCCAAGGTGAATAATGCATGAACGCTGTGTAGTCCGTTGGTATTCAGTATCACTTCGAGCTGGAAATTCTAAGATACCAGTATGCGGATATTGCGAGTTGCTTTAAGTTGACTGTTACTTCGTATGCACATTTTCGAAGTGCATTTGCTACTGGATGTATCAAAATCTATCCTGCTATAACTTACTAGTTGCCACTGAAAAGTCAAAAATTCCGCACTTGAGATCAATCCACACCTGTCTTTCTGTATTCTTGCAAGACTCCCAAGATGACTACTACATCAGCCTCCAAGACGCAACCCATAAACGGTTTACCCGATGCCGACCGCTTTCACAGTCAGAAGCTCAACTTGGGGGAAATCAATCATAAGATGCTGTCAGATTCCGAGTTTTTGTTTGGTGAATATAAAGCATCGAGATTCAAGCTTTGGTTGACGATCCTTCATGGACAAGTTCGCCGGTGGCAAGACGCATTGAATTCTTAGCTACAACTTTCAAGACAGTTAAGAGCTTGGACTGTATCTTGCCGCGACTAAACAGCTTTTTGATGCAGTGCATCGTCTCAACAACAAGACAAAATGACAAGAGCTGGGTGGCGAATCTAGCTTGCTCGGGTTGTTTAAGAAATATGCTTTTGATCCTCTTAATCAGCGCACTCGACACACATCCAGCAAAGCCCTGATGGCAAAATCCATGTTCGAAGAGCAGCAAGGTTCTGGAAGAGAGAAAGCTCGAGTTTTTCTTGCTGTTAATTATAATGCTGGGATTTTAAATCTGTTGAACGAGAACTCGTCCAAATGCTTGAGTAGCGAGCCACAGGCTCTTCAAGTGACCATGATCAACTTTCGAGAATGCATGCAGTGCTTGAGCTTGAGATTGTGAATTATTCGCTTGTAGATATGTAGCATGCTATTTGTGATCGACAGGCTTAGCTTGTGTCTGTAGAAAGTGTGAGATGGACATCAGCAGAGGTGAGGGTATGAAAAAAGTATCATAAACACATTGGACGAGAATCGAGCACCTACCATACTTATCAGAGAAATCAAGAACGTATAGACGCAGCCGAGGGGAGACGAGATTTGTTTCGAGGCGCGGGTTGCGGCAGCAGAGGAAGAGTTATTCTTACATCTAGTCCCTCGTGCCTGAAGGTTACCGGTGCGGTGGGGAGGAGAAGACTACTTACTGCTAATCTCATCAACTCCAAGTGAACATAAACCTAGAAACACTATTAGATTTACTTAATAGATTTTCTTATTAGTGCTTCGGCTTCGGCTTTAAATTTGATGTAGTCACTGGACTGGAAATTTAATCTGACGTCTAAATCTCAGAAGTCGATAAATAGAACTAAAGTCAGTCACATGATTACGCGGATCCGTAGACAAAGTACCTAATCTTCGCGTTTGCCAAAATATTCGCCCACCGATAGCGACGTCAAACCTTCTAAACACTTGGGGAGGGTTCCAACTAACTTCAACCGCCCAAATACACATAACACTTACGGACGGACAATCATATTCAGTCGGTCCTTGGAACTATAACCAATTGAGAACTAGATTCTTTCATTTGTCTCATGGTCGGCACTCACCAGCCTACGACAACGAGAAGCGGCGGCGGGGCTTGACGAAGACTCTGATCCCTAAAACGACGTGGCACACGACTGTGATGTTTAGGAATCCACGAGAAAACAATACTAGATCTACGGAGTCTCCTCTGAGACCTTCGACCGGAAGACCTCCTACGCCACCGCACGATTTCGCAAATCATCGACAGTCCTCAATGACAATGCCTTCTCAAAATACGAACAAGCCTCCCACCCCACGGTCCTTCTCGAAAACGAATACTACTGTCTCGAGCAAGCAACCACCCAAGAAAGCTGTCGCGGCTGCAAGAACTCCTGCGAAACCGAACAAAAGTATTTTGACTTTCTTCAAGAAAGTGGATTCGCCATTCAAAGACGATTCGATTTTCATTTCTCATGGCGCCGGACAATCTCCTCAGTTACCACGCCGACCTACACCTGATCTGCCGGAAGCAGACGATCTTTATGGAATAAGTGACTCGTTGGTGGATGGGCGCTATAATGAAAATGGGGGGGCAATCAAAAAACGCAAGTTATCTGGCAACCTTGAAGATGAAAACCACGACGCGATGATTGATGACGAGGACCTGAATCAATCTGGCAGCAGTCATACAGTATCATTGCCTACAGAGCCATGTACACCAGCTCCTCCGGAAAGCCCTTCGACGAAAGACGTAGCCCTGAAGTCTGAAAAGCGGCGGAGGACAGGACCTTTCCTAGACGATTCTGACTCTGAAGATGATATGACAAATGCGATGGCTCAAATGAAAGCAGTCGAAGTAGAAAAGACGGAGCTCGATGTTCAGGTTAATAACCAGCCCAATAATATGAATGAGGTTGTGGAGACAATGCCTATAAAGCAAGAGAATATCACTGAAAATCAGCCCGTGGTACCTACCGTTCGTTC
Source organism: Clarireedia aff. paspali H2 (assembly GCA_026770245.1). Lineage (NCBI taxonomy): Eukaryota > Fungi > Ascomycota > Leotiomycetes > Helotiales > Rutstroemiaceae > Clarireedia > Clarireedia aff. paspali H2. Next base: position 35,058 of record JAJCXA010000184.1, read on the forward strand.
GGTTCTACCACCTGAAGATCTTGCTCGGAAACCTCGGAAACGAGTTCCAGTCGCGAAAGCACAAGCAAAATGGGAGGCATTGCAGTCGAAGACAAAAAGAAGTTCGGAGGAATCATCGGGTTCATCTGTTGATAATCCTCCGGGAAAAGCAGAGGGGTCGAAATACTTCAACAAAGAGACAGCTGAGGTCCGTAAGGTCCCGAATCTGAAGAAGGAGAGCACTAGTATAGACGAATGGGCAGATTTTGAAAATATGGGCGAATTTCTGGATGAGAATGGCAATGGAGAAGAATTCATGGAAAGGAAATGGATGGAGAAGCAAGCTAGTCTAGAAGCTGAAGACGAGATCATGGATGACGAAGAGTCATTCAACGGTTTCGATGATGACGAAGAACCGAGCAACGATAGTTCGAAAAATGCAAGCGTTTCTAACTGCCCTATTTGCGATGGTGACCTGGACGGTGTCAACCCAGACGAAGCCTCGAAGCATGTCAATTCCTGCTTGGATGGAAATCCTATACCACTCCCAAGCAAAGCCAAGCTCGAATCAAAAGAAGTGAAGATGATGCCACAAGATGCCAAAAATCGGTTTGCAAGGAAAGCGGCAGTCCCAAGACCTGGACAATCTAATCCGATTGACCTTGGCAACAGTAGTGGAAACGCCTACTCAAAAATAATGTCAGGCCACGCAGAAGACGCAGCTTGGGCAAGTGCCGCAGATGCTGAGAAGTCGTCGAGGGGAAAGCCGGCATATCAAAGGACTTGTCCATTTTATAAGATTATGCCTGGGTTCTTCATATGTGTTGATGCTTTCAGATATGGTGCAGTTCAGGATTGCAACGCATATTTTTTGAGCCACTTCCACAGCGACCATTACATCGGCTTAACATCAACTTGGGCACATGGTCCTATCTATTGTAGTAAAGTAACCGGCAATTTGGTCAAGCAACAGCTGAAAGTGGATCCGAAATGGGTTGTGTCGATTGACTTTGACGAAAAAATTGAAGTCCCAAATACCCAAGGTGCATCGGTAACCATGATTCCAGCCAACCACTGTCCTGGAAGTTCTCTCTTTCTTTTTGAAAGAGCTATGGGGCGTGGTCAGAACCCTAAGATTCAACGCATTCTACACTGTGGCGATTTCCGCGCTTGTCCTGCGCATATCGCTCATCCACGCCTGATGCCGGACCTTGTCGATTCTATCACGGGGAAAACCAAACAGCAGAAAATCGACGTTTGCTATCTTGATACTACATATCTCAATCCACGCTATGCTTTTCCGCCACAAGAGGATGTCATCAAAGCCTGTGCGGACATGTGTGTCAGTCTCCGTAAGGAGAAAGCAGAGGAGAGCGACGCATGGGAAACAGCCAAACGGGAGCGCGCAGGTTCTGGCATGACAAAATTTATCGCTGCTGGGTCGAAAAACGAAGACAGCGACGAAACAAGCAAAGACAAAAAGAAAAGCCGAGGACGGTTACTTGTCGTCTGTGGCACTTATAGTATTGGTAAGGAACGCATCTGTCTTGGTATCGCCAGGGCACTTGACTGCAAAATTTACGCCCCGCCAGGCAAAATGCGCATTTGCGCTGCACTTGAAGATCCCGAACTCATGAGTCGTATGACGTCTGATCCACGAGAAGCTCAAATTCACATGCAAATGATCATGGAGATACGGGCAGAAACACTACAGGAGTATCTCAATAGCTACAAACCACATTTTACACGAATTGTTGGGTTTCGACCAAGTGGATGGAATTACAAACCCCCTGTTTCAAGGCTTACGGATTCGCCTCCTTTGCATACTATCTTACATGCGGCAAATTGGAGAAGCAGATACGATATGAGTGAGTTGGTGCCTCAGAGGGGGAGCACGAAGGAAGCGCAGTGTTTTGGCGTGCCTTATAGTGAACATAGTAGTTTTAGGGAGTTGACATTGTTCGTGATGGGGTTGAGAATTGAAAAGGTGGTTCCGACGGTAAATGTGGGGAGTGAGGTGGGAAGGAAGAAGATGAAAGTTTGGATTGATCGGTGGTTGGGAGAGAGGAGGAAGCATGGAGTTTTGAAATTTGCGGATGGTGATGAGGATAGGAAGGGGAGAGGGGATGAACTTGTCAGGTGGTAATTGTTGGCGTTTATTGATCATGTGTGACTTTTGTTGCATGATGGAGTTTGAGATATCTGGGGCTCCTCGGAGACCGGAAAGTAGAATACGGATACGCTCATCAGTTTGGCGCTCACGAGCTACGTCTAGAGTCAGGCTGGCAATGGCGTTCGGGGTATCTTGAACTATCAAACTTTGAAAATGGGACATATCCTAAAGGAAAGCTGCATTGACTTGGTGTTTGATGGCATTGAAGGGCGTTGACGACACTGAATTGGGCCAGAATCTGGAGTTATGGTGTTCTGCAGATACGATCTCTATGGCTATATGAATGAGTTGCGGATGCTCCGATAAATCGTGTATGTGTATGATACGAATTTCAGAAACCAGACTCTGGTATGAAAGCTACGTCTTCCTCAGGTTTCTAACTTTTCTATTGAGTATATTTGAACTTAGACACTCTGATTTGGGTTGATTCTGAGGGTCGCGTGGGTTGGAGAAAGGCGCATGTAAGTTTTGAGGATGGACCAAACCAAATTTATTTCGTGTTAGATAGCAAAATTTTGGATTGGGATAGCAGATTTGCTCGTAATGAAACGAGAAGCACAACCTGACGTCTCATCCTACACAAATAAATAGATATGAAAAGCATAAATCTCGCTGCTATGGCTTCTTCCTTTCCATTAGAGGACAAGGATACACAATCAGCGCCCCCAAAACTCGCTTACCCCCCTTCCCTTCACTCAAAATTCGTCCACCTGTGAGGACCAACTACTACCCATGAACACTCTTTCTATCTTATCTTTGCTTGTCCCCAACAAACAACAAACCGATAAATGATTCTTGCAGATAAAACTTGAGATATAACCTCATTCAGATCAGAAGCCGACACAAAGTATTCAAACTTCGAGACGTCCACCCAGAATCTGTCACTCTATTCTTTGGATTCTTAACTGGATAAACAAACAGCTTCTCAAGTCAACCAAACCTTGTTCAGGAATAAAAACAGCGTCTACAGCCTTAGCTGTAGTGCGTTTCATATACGCGAGATTGCTCTGCGCGGGAAATATCCTGTGTGTAGGTTTACTGCACAATTAGCCATATAGGGGCATCAAACGAGACATCTTTTAGTGTGTGTATAAGTATAGTAAGTAAAATATTACAATTACAACACAATACAAGCGTGGTAAATTAGAGTAAAATCTCAATCCAGTAGTTTGAAAAAGCACTCCACAGTTAGTTACACTCAGTCACTAACTCGCCCATTTCTTGCATCCGATCTCTATGCCCCGATCGGCAAACAAAACAACCCCCCGTCCATCTCCCCCCCTTCCCTACCTTACCTTGTACGGCACAGGTACCAAGAGCCAGGTACCTGTACAGACACATACGACAGAGCATTGCATCATACACCCACCCATCGCATCATGATCTACATACAGTACCACGAGTACACTCTCCCCATCCATTTTCATCTGCCCGTTCCCCTTCCCCACATCTACTCCCCATCCTATGCTGCCATCCAAACCCCAGATAGTACCGGTTAATGAAACATATGACGAATTCCCTTCCAAAAGCATCCAACCTTTCCACTCATGATTTTCAGGGGCTTTTTCTCCCCCACATTTTCCCCCCCTTGCCCTCCTAACCCCATGTCTCAATACACACAACATTCCACATTCCACAGGGCCCCCCCTCCACACCAAAAAATGGTTGGAGCAGGAATGAAGTAAAGTGTCGCATGACATGATTTCTCTTGTTTGCTTTTTTGCAGGGAAGAGTATAAGCTAAGTTGATCGTTTTTGTGGGGTAAGTAAGGAGGAAGGAGAGACCGCCACGTTACACGAATAGGAATGAAGAGACGTATGCACCCCGAAGGAGAAGCTGAGGGGGCAGGTACTTGGAGGGGGTTGAGTGAGACAGGATAGGATTGTGGTTGGTGTTTCCCCAGATTCTCAGCTGAGGGGCTTGTGGTGATTGTATTTACATCTGCTGTACAGTATTGGTAAAATGCAAAACATCGAATCCAAGCGTCAAATTAAGCGTCAAATCTAAAAGCGTCAAACTCAAAAGGCATCAAATCCCAAAGCGTCAAATCTAATAAAGTCCCTCAACCGCTGTAACCACCTCCTTCCAATCCCTTCCTAAGACGTAAAACGTCAAAAATAAAAAAATATAATAAGAATAAAAAGATCAAAGAAAGATCAACCAAAAAAGGAAATCAAGGCACAAAAACTAAACTCCACCAAGCTGTCCTGTATGTACAGCCTCACTCACTACCCTTCCAATCACAAGAGGTGAAAAAAAAAACACACGAGAACCTTGAACCCAGACCTCATTACTCACAGAAAAACGAACTTCTCCCCCGTAGTTTCCCCATTCGCAAAACAGAACATATGTACAGTCAGTCAGTCAGTCAGTCAGTCATCGGGCAATAAAAACACACACATATCATATCCCCCCTGCCTCCCTACATACTACTACTGTAGTAAGGTTCATCGCCATCCCGAACTGACTCCGCGTTCTCGCCTCCGCCACGCCTCGGCATTGTCAAACAAACTGACTGACTGCTCCAGGGATCCGGATCGGGTAGTACCTTGTACTGTACTTGTATTTGGAACCTTTACCTGCCTGGTACGAGGGTACGTAGTACTTCCGTACAGCAAAAAAGGAGGAATAGAAGAAGAAGAAGAAGGAGGAGGAGGAGGAGGTAGAAAAGGACAAGTAAGGAGGGAGGGGCGGCATGGGAGGAGGTACTGGGAAGAGAGAGGGAGAGGGGGGGCTTTAGGGTCAAGACTGCATGTGCCCACTAACTACACTGCAGTAAAAATTACTCTACATGCTCGTGGAACTGTAGACTTGATATTAATGTAGTAAAGTAGAGACAAAGAAAGTATGTGATGCAAAAGCAAATGGTAAATACTCCACAAGTTTTTTTTTTTTTTTGCCTTGCATTTCATTGCCATCTGTCTATCTATGTGTCAAGGAACACAGCAACTACGATACGATACGTAAATGGCTTTCTTTTCGTGCAACCAAACCATGCAATGAATCATGAATGAATCGCTGGCTGCATCACAAAGGAATAGGTAACACTTCATCATCTAATTGAATTACCTACTCACCTACTCGTTGACTCGACTCAAACGCTCTTTCATGTATAGAAAATCTTCATTGATTTGAATTTCTTTTTGAATCGTTTTGTTTTGCTGCCTATTGGTTCATGCTGTGGGATAATCTATCTGCTTCCCCCCCCTTCTTCGCTCCAATAGCTCACTTTTTCCCATTCCCCTTCTCTGACACAAAATGGGTGTCACTACTAAGTAGTAAGTAGTTAGTCGTAGGGTGTTATAACCAACACAGTCCCCTAGATTTTGCACTTTCCCAAGCACAGTCCATTCATTCATGCGTTCTCGCATCGATTGATAGTGGAATCCCAAAAAGTAATCCTCCTTCCCATACCATAACAACTCATCCCACCCTATCCCACTATTATCCCTTGCCATGTACACTGTCTGTCCCAATTTTTGTGATTCCCTTATTCCATCGTGATTTGCCCAAATTCGATCCCATAATAAGCCCCCTCCTCGCCCACGCCTATGATAAGAAGCTCCAGTACCATTTATATGTAAACCCGCCTTCCCCGCTGCCAGAATACAAGTTTGGCGCCCCTCCAATTCATAGTAAGAAATCCCTGAGCCAAAATTGTAAAATTTTGGAAAAAAACAAGAAAATTAAGCCCGTTTCCCCTTAAACGCCGAACCTACAATTCTTCATTGTGGTTTTGCCCCGCCCTCCTGTAAATGCAATATCGAGTATGTGCTTTGTTGGTGTATTATGTACAATAGTCGTCGTAGTATGTGGTGTCGATGTTATATGCAATCAGCTAATGAATGTCATAAGACTCGAAGTGTTTCGTAAGCCATTGTTGATGAATGTTGATAAGTAAGACCATATCCAGATGGTTCATCTCCTCCAGCCGACGTTCCAAATGACATGTGCGATATCCTTTGCTGTATTCACTGTATCAACGACTCTTCCGAAAAGTCCCTCGGATACGATTCCATCCTCGTCTTCCTCGTATGGCATGAACATACCAGATGGAGTTCTTCTCATACCAGATGGCTGCTCACCATCCATATCAGAAATATCAGCGGGGCTGAGATTTTGAAATCTTTCTTGTGACACGGCAATGCTATCTTTTCTGTTCATGAAAGAATTAGGTGGCTGCCAGTCAATGTCATCATCTTCATCGTCATCGCCGAGAAGCATTCTTGATGATGGTTTCGAGGGTCTTAATGTCTCTTGTGAAGGTGATGGTGATAACTTGGTGCCATTGAGATATCCATTGCTATGCTTCATGGCCGAGTCGTAGGGTTCAGGTGTGTCCTCCCGGTACTTCAGGGTTGTAGAAGGTAGCATTGCGATTGTCTTGCTCTCCGCATTGAAGCTAGCACGAGGAGCTGTCTTCTTCTTACCCATTGGTGGGAGCTTCCTCTTGGAATTACTCCTCTTCATCATGATACCTCCATCGTCAGAATCGCTGTCATAATCCTGCATGGCGTAATCAGGTTCGTCATCGTCATCGTCCCCCTTAACATCAAGAGCAATGCATTGCTCAACCTGTTCGTTGAAGCTGATATGTTTTTTTTCAATACCAGGAGTGGCGATCCCCGAAGAGGTCATCGACGACAGGATGCTAGAGTTAGTTTGCGCTCGACTCAAAGCTGGCGCGAATTGATATGGGATATAATCCGAGGCAGCCCTAACCATACCAGGGCGTTTATTTCCTCCAGATTGTTGTGCTTGAACTGCCGCCGCAGCTTGTTTCACTAGTGACGACGATGATAACGATTGTTGGAGCATTATCTCCGACATGCTACGCTTCTTGAGAATTGGCTTCTTGTGCAAGAATGAATTCGACTTCGAGATTCTGCCACTGCCTACTGGAGAAATACCTGGAACACCTAATGATGCAGTTGGCCCCGTTTGAAGTGGGCCATATAGCCAAGTTACATCACAGTCCTTTAACCTATAGCATGTTAATTGAGCGTTCTTCCCCGTATTTCCACGGTGTAACGGTGTGGATTGTAGAACATACCAGTTCAAGGTTTCGGGTGAAACGGTCCTTAGCTTATTCTTGGATTTCATCCAGGTTCTCCACGAGGCATTTTCTAGTCGAGCGCTGTTACTATAGCTACCCCTCTGTGATACAATGTGTTTCCACGATGACCAAATATCTTCTTCCCTCCAGTTGTGTGACAAGTAGTCTACATGCCTCGAAGGTTGCGCTCGTACTGCCGTGTCGTCTTCTGCATGTTCGTGGATTTCCGGTGAGCCGGGTCGAGAAATGTTGGTGGAGGTGCTGTTCGAAGTTGACGAAACAGTATACGAGTCACCCGTGTGGGGACTAGGAGGAGGGTCGAGGTCTTCGATTTGGTCGAAGTATCCGACATCGTCGTACGTGGGAAATGAAATATGATCTTCCTCGTCATCACCATCGCAATGCACATCGAGCGATAAACTGCTAGCTGGCGTGGATGAGTATGAGGGAGCGGACGAATCTGCGTGTAAGGTCCTTGGAGAGGATGGTGCTGTGGAGGTGATAGAATTGCTGGGAGAGATCATCGGCTTGTATTTGGCTGTACTCGGTCTCGAGAGGGATTTCGCAAATGACGAGTTCTGTGTGACGAACGAGGATTGCGAATGAGACCGCCGTAAAGGACTCGACGAAAAGTAATCATTCTCCTCAGAATTGAGAACCACCGCCATGTTTACGAAAGTGACCTTTGGTCAAGTGTGTAGACTGTTTCGTGGCGAAATATGTGGTTTATGTGGTTTGAGGTCAAAGGGCGGCCTCTACTCTGGAAATCAATCGGCCTCGTCTTGGTCGATGATGACTTTTGGTGTTTTCCTTTCCTTTAAAATGTTCCTGCTACCTCATCAATCTCACTTCTGTTGCCGTCACCACCATCAGAACCTTGGGATCGAATGCGGCGGTAGTGTCGTGTTGGCGAGAGTGGTTGTAGATTGGAATGTATGGTTGGAAGGAAAGTAGGATCGACGCATGAAGGGAAGGAAGAGCAGGGGAGGGGACAATTGAAATGCAACCGGATTTCTCGTCTAACCCTTTAAGTGATTTTACTGTATGCGGATAACGGAGGAGGCGAAGGAATTAAGAATTATATCGGCACGAGAGAATGAAGTGAATTGAATTTAATGCACGGTTTTCTATTGTCGTGTGATGTGCGAAGTATGCGAGGGTACAGGAGGAGGAGAGAGGAATCGGAGGATATGGGTTGTTTTTCGTTGTCTCGTTGTCTCGTTGTCTCGTTGTTCTCGTTGTCTCGTTGTCGTTTGTTCGGTAGAGAGGAATTGAATAAAAATGGGAAGGCAGACAAAGGACAGACGGGAAAAGAGGGAGAGAAGACGTGATATGTGGAGTAGAAGTAGAAGGAGGAGGAGTAATGTGTAATGTGTAATGCGGAATGTGGAATGTGTAATGTGCAATGTGTAATATACGAAGTAGGCTTGGATAGCACAGCAGTAGATACTTGTAATTGTAGTTAGTATTAGAGCATTAGAGAATTAGAGCAGCAGCAGAATTCGAGCAGGGCAGGAGAATTAGCAGTAGCTGGGATCTATTTCGGATCTATTTGGGATCTACGAAGTGCAAGTATGTGGGATCCATAGCCATTTAGCATCTCTTTCGGTTTAGATGGAGAATTTTTCAAAGGAAGCAAATTGGAAGCAGATGAGAGGTCGAGTGCTGGCGAGGGCTAGAGGGCTGCCACTTTTGGACGTTCTCGACCCTTTCGCCTCGGAAGAATGGCTCAAGGGTTGCATGGCCATTGGATACTACCGAAGGCGGAGAATCAACGGTGCTGTGCCAATCCAAGAAAACTGCAGCTTTTGACCAGGACACCGGACTCCAGGCAATTCTTCCATTGTCCCTTTTAGTCCTGAATTGCACCTGACCGACTACGCACCAAGTATTAAATTAGAAGAGCCTTGGGAAAGGACTGCAACATTGGAGAGGAGAGAGGAGAGAGGAGAGAGGAGAGAGAAAGGAGAAGGTCTACTCTGAACAGTAAAGCTTGAAGTCTAATTCCCAACGGAGCATGCGAAAACGGCGCCTCCAAAAGTCTAATGATGATGAATCTACGATGCGAGCAGAAGCCGTAGCATGTACTTCGTAGGTCCGAGGAATCCAAGCGGTGGATGCACGCTTTCAATGTTTTACAACATGGCCATAGCCATTCCAATCTTTTACAACATGGCCATAGCCATTCCAATCTTTTACAACACGGCCATAGCCATTCCAATCTTACCTCGCGGAGATAACGCACTTGGTACCAAGTCGAGGAATTTAAATGAAATTCCGGACCGAATCGTCATCACTTCTCTCGCTTCTCCAGGCGAAGGGGCAGAGAACGGGGCAGAGAACGGGGCAGGCGAGCGACAATGCAAATTTCGAAATTGGACCCGTAATCCAAGACACAAGACATGCTCAGCTTTTTCTTCTCGACTCTTCCACTGACTGTGGGGTAAGGGCGTATTTCGTGATTTGAGTTTGGCGGAGGGCGAGCTGCCTAGCCAACTCTTGGTCCTCGAGCTCGAGGCAGTAAGACCGTTGTTACGAATTTTGCGAGAGCGAGCTTGCGGGTATACAGTGCGAAGATGCGAGGGAAGTCGGAATCTTCATGGATGAGCAAGTTCGCTTTGACCTTTCGGCTGGAACTTGCAATGCCAAATACTGTTCTTGTGCTACCAAACATCCCACGCAATACATAACCGTTACAACCACAACCACAACCACAACCACAACCACAACCACAACCACAACCACAACCACTACCACACCCACACCCACACCCACACCCACACCCACGGCAAGCCTTGTTGAAAGTTTGGGTCAGAGCCCAGACTCGAGGTGGTGGATGCACGGAGAGATGAATAAACGCTGTGGTGGTGAACACCACTGATACAACCTTGGAAAAGCGATAGCAGACTCTATTATACCTCCTCCAGTCACTTGGATAATGGGTCTCGCTCGAATCGCACCCATGCTCGGATGACAGACAGGCCCGCCAGGATGACGATAGCATCAGTGATAGGCTTGCATCGGAAGGCTGCATCTAGCGCCGCGGACCGGGGCACAATGAATCCTCTCCTCCACCAGGCTGCTGTAATCCGCTGCCGAGGGGAGAATTGCATCAACTTCAAACAGAATCGTAATAGCTTACAACAGTCAAAAGATGCCGTCCTACAGTAGTATGTCCCGCAATTCAATCCCGAAAGAGCTCACTTCAATTCCCCCCGAGCATTGTCGAGGTCGAACCCCCACGCCGTCGGCCACTTCTTATGCTGTGAGACCAAATGCCTACGCTGTGACACATCCCTTCTTGCTTATTTCGCCGTTTTCTGTCCAAGGGGCAAATGCGGGCTTCTCCAAGGGCCGACGAGGCAATTCTTGAACTTTTACTGGCTCGTATGGGCGCCACCCGTTCACGAAAAAGTATGTATGCATACTCAGCACACCTTATCGATATACATGAGTACAACGACGCAACTCAAAAATCTGCCAAAATTTCAAACAATAAGATTAAAATACTTCAGAGTTTCAGCTATCTATCAAAGCCGAGACATCAATACAATGTCAAATTTCCAGTTTAATAGAGATTTTCGAATAAATCGAAATTTTTGGGTGCCCGAACTTTTTTCCTACGTCGCGTGCTGTTCTAGGCGAGGAAAAATAGGCCCATTATTCCCCAAGCAACGAATAAATTGCCGACCAAGATAACCGTTTGGTCCTTTTTCTTTCTGGCGCGACCCTCCTTGAAGACCCGATTATGTCCACCAGCCAGGAATCGAAAAATCCCGTCAAATCGCGAGCATTTCGACGACGTTCCCGTTACCAGATCCCGATCGTCATTTACATACACTTTCCAAAGCAGTATGATGCCCTCGTCCAAAGCAGTATGATATCAATTATGCACGTAGACAGACAGCTTGGCCCAAAATGTGAGAAGGTTTCACGCCATGCCCACAAAATCAAGTCCCTGGGGGTCCAAACTCTATATATTCCCTCACGGCCGACGGGAAAGCACGCTCAAAGGCTTTTGCAGCACCGGATTGAAAGTCAAAGTTCTAGTTCTCCTTCGCGTGCGCGCAATATTTCTGTGCAAAGATAAGGGACTCGAGCTCTCTAGGTTTTCCCTTTCGCTTTTAGAATCTTCACATCCGACACAGACTGGAGAACACAATCTTGAATGCTGTTTCCCGCCCTTCACCCCCCCGAGGACCGAAGACGCTGTCATGGTTCTCCAGTCAGCTACAGGTCGCTGGTTGATGATTGAAAAGATCACCCTTTCCAGCCCGGCAAGCTCCCACATTGCCTCGTCGCACGTTACTTTGGCGCTTGAAGTCGTCAAGACAAGTTCTAAAAAGTGATTCTTTAGGTTCGGCGCTTCTCTATCTCAAACTTACGAGTATTTCCTTAGCACCACGCCCGTCCGAGGAAAAACGGGTCCCCTGGGACGGGGAGATCATCCCTCTTAGACTCAAGCTCGAAGTTATCTTCTAGATCTTCAGCTGGCAATTATCCCTCATGGTCGGGTAGTGCCGATGAACCACTCTTTATGGTATAAATAACCAGAGCAATCATTACGATCTTTTGAGGAGCATTGTCGATGAGTATGGGATAAAGAATAGCCTTCTACAAGACACAAGAATGCCAAGCACATTGCGCAAGCCTTGGAGATCACAGATAGCCGTGCCGATGCCATTGGTGAGAATATGTCCTTGGACTTCTATTGTGGATGCAGAGCCATTAGCAGAGCTTGCCGTTGTTGTTCGGGAAGTCTTTCATCTTGCTATAAACTCTCTCTTACAGCAAAGGGCAATCCACTCTCATCTCTATCGATTCGTCCCTACTGAGCCTAGAAATCTTCTGCGGCCATCGTATTCCAGACAAGGACCTACCTTCGAATCATTTGTTCTTCAACAGCACGGCTAACATCCAGCCTCAAAACAATCTTCAGCGGGTAGAGATGACAACAACAACAAATGACGATGGTCATATCCAGTCACCAGACCTTCACCAGGGCATGCATTCCACTTCATCTCTTGTCGTATTAGGACCTACTCTCACATTTTAGTCGGCGCACTTCCGGCTAGGTTCCCATTTAACTTCACGCCATGGTCCCCACAAACACTGAAATTGACTTTCTTCGTTCTCTCCCCGTGGATTTGATATCTACCGTGTGGAGTCTGTAGATCCACCATGCATAAGTGAGTTAAGAGCTACCTACAGTATTACGAAAACCATTGAGCTCTTTTGTCCTATGATACGATATGATGATATGCTATGTATCAAGTAGAGCAGAGCAGAGCAACCGCATTATCCGAGTATCGCTACATTTACAAATGAGTACATTAGTTCTTCCACCTAACACAAGCCAATCCAGCCAGTACAGTACTGCAAGGTTACTATACAAAACAGCAAGCAGCAGCAAATCAAGAAGCCAAGAAGAACCTCAACTCAGATCCTTCCAATCCATCCAAAGAACCCAGCTACATCTTGCAGCAGTCGCTGGACCAAAAAACAAAAAAAAATAAAGCACTCCAAGGCACGCACGAAATGCAGCGACAGCTCACAAACGGCATGGAAAAATGAACGTCATTCATCCGCACTAATTAGTAAACAACATCTGCGGCCGGAACGAAGATAGATATAGATATGCCCTTTCGAGTAGTCGAGTAATTTAGACAGATGAGCAATTAATAAATAAAAAGTAGTGTACGAGCAGCAGGCAAGCAGCCAAGAAACATATGGCGCACGCATACACGTATGTACGCAACAATAAATATAATCTGTGTGCGAGTGCAAATGCAAACGCCAGCGCCAAATGAGCAGCGACCAAAGCAGACAAGACCAAACCACACCATACGTATGTGTTCTATGATTAACTAGGCACTGCATGAGAAATGCGCCATAACGCACGACATGAACAATAGTAATTGCTTATCTATTCAACTGTATGCGGCAATTAATTCGGATAACAGCAATCTAGCAATCCGATATCTACCCCGTTCAATTTGTCCAATTGAATCGCTGTCCTTGGATTAGTATCATTGGGTTTTTTTTCTCTGGTGATACTATGTACTGTATATGGTTGACTCGACTCGAGCAGTGTCGAGATCCGTAAGCTGCATCGTGCATATCATAACGGTTCTATGCTTCCTTCTCCCCTCGGGATTGGCGAATGGATTGTGTGCCCATGTTACGCAAGGAAAGCAAGGAGGGAGGGAAGAAATTGCATGATTCGAGTATTGCTGGTGCTGGGATTGAGAATTCTCCGATGAGAAGGGGGGGTGTGGTGTGGTGTGGTGTGGTGTGGTGTGGTGTTTAAGGTTGGATGGAATATGCATAGGTGCGGTTGCTGGTTGCTTTCCCCGCTCGTAGAAGAACAGGTGCTCCCAATGGCATGAGATTCGATGCCCAGACCTGCCTGACCTTACGGAATGGAATGGTTCGCGTTCTGGGCCGTGCCATATGGGGGATCTTATGTCTATGGCTATCATCTCCACTAGACGTGCCCCTCTCCTCCTTCTCTGGCCCAACTGCTGACTTTTTTTTGAAGTTGCCTGACTTGACCTGATGGAAAGAATCTATAAATACTCGTATACAATATATCTCATATACTCAAGCACAAGTATACAATCCTCATATCATCACCACCACCCATACTTACCTACCTACATACACATAACTCTCTCTCCTCACTCACTTCACCCAAGCGACCACTTCTCCCAATCCAGTAATCCGGATAGCCCCCTGTGTGACCATTCTATACCATCCTACAGTATACCACACCAAAAGCATACCCGAGCTGTGCAACACAAACACGGGATGTCACCCTGGGATCTGGAACGGCGCCCACCGACAGAGCATAGGGGTTCTTGTGGTGTGACTTATACTTCGTATCGCGCGCCCCCGAGAGTGAGAAGTACATATTTCTACAGTGTTTTACAGCCAGCTGCAAGAGTCCAGAGAGAATATATACACAAACAGACGGACGGACGGGAGGGTCGGTCCGGTGTGTGTCTTGTCCCCCCGGGCTTGACGGGTAGGAGACGGCTTCGCGGGTTGATCTGTATGTAGGTGAGAACTCTATGTAAAAGAATCCGAACTGCATACAGTAGATAGATTGTCACTTTTACCCCTCTGTTACGTATGTATGATCAAGAACTGCTTGTCAATATTGTTTTCCAACAGATAGATACGTGAAGATGGGAAGTTTATCCTACGTTCGATACGAATGTAGGGGGATGTTTTCTCACTGCCAGCTCCGGGTCTAGACTGGATAGGGTATTTAATTTACTGCTTGCTTGCTTGCTTGCTACTCTTATATATGCATCCAAGTTACGAACTCACAATCGTTCAAAGGAAATAGTAAAAGTTGGTTACAGCGGACCCCTTGATCTGCAAAGCACTTGGACCTTCTCGCCTTACCTTCCAATTTCCTCAATATCATATCATATCGTATCATATCATGTGAAATCACATGTATATATATATATATATATATATCCATCTGTCCTAACCCGACTCACTCCCTCGGGCGCAATCGGAACATCATCAATGCTTATACCCAAGGCATCGGGTAAACATATCGCCACCATCTGCCGCGCTCTCATCTGCGCCGCAAGCCCACGGCGTTCTGTACCGTAACGAGTTTTGTAAACGCATGCACGCATGCATTTTCAGTATATGGTGGCTGCGGCTTTCATGCAGTACCCCTACATTGATACATCGCATTACTCACCTCAAGCAAGATAAGTCCCGCAGGATAAGTGAGGGAGTGCAGTTTCTTGCATGTGATTATCAGATCATTCAGTCTAGATATGACACGGATGGAATGGCCTTTTTGCTCATACATAGACACACATACATATATAAGCATGCACGGTGATCCTTGACCTCCTCCTCAGCTTCGTCTTCAAGGATCCGGTATGATATGTGCATACAGCAGCTCAACCCGAGGGCAAAATCATTGCCGATCAATACGTCGCGTGTTTTTCGGGGGGAATGTGTGGATAACTCTATTTGTTCCGTCGGAGGACTGGACCAATGGAAGAGAAGAGCATCGAGATGGTGATTGCCGTTTTTGTGTTATTTGGATATGTCTGGATGTCTTGTCTTGTTTGGGGTTTTTGATGGATATGATAGTATGCCATCGACATGCGAATTTGCTCTGTTGACCGCCTCGGAGAGAGGGGACGGGAAAGGAGCGGAAGTGGGAGTGAAAATGCCCGGACGGGGTTATGTCATAGCTGGCTGGCTGGCTAGATGTATGAATGGATGGGCACTGGATATGATATGGTGTGATATCTCTTTCCATGAATAATAGGGTACGTATCCGTTAACAAGAAAAGGTCAGAACACGAAACCTGCCAATGCGCAACATGAGATGTTCCCCCTTCCCCCTTCCTTCTCGCATCATGATGCACTCAGTGCCAGAAAATCGGTTGCGCAAAAAAGGAGAAAGAAAGGAATAAGAGTATCGTCACATCGTTGGTCATCACAGTGTTGCAAACACCGAGCAAGCAGAATTGAATCGCAGCATCTGGATACCCATTCATCCTGTCATTTTGACACAGTGATCGTTGATACTGCTGGCAATATATAAATAGACGAATTATAACTCTAGCTCTTACCTAAGAAGAAACTACTAAGCATACATATTGCGCTTGCATGTCTGCTTTCTTCCTACATAGCGAGACTCTATATCTTAGTCTCTGCAGTATTGCTACTACTTTATATAAAGTGCAATACAGCAAGCATATCAGTGAGGATTAGAACATAACATGGCATGGTATCTCACATATATGAACATTTTCCTCCCTTTCCACTCCCCCTTCTCTATCTTCCCGCCGGCAGCTCCTCACTGCCTGTAATCGACTCCCTCTTTTCCCCCTTCTCCCTCCTCTCAAATTGAACTCCGGAGCTGCTTTCGTATCAATCACACTTGCTCTCCACAAAAGCCTGTCCGTCTGTCGTTCAAGGTGACCATCTTTGAAAGAGCATAGGTAGACGAAGCAGATACTGTATGAGTAGTAAGTTTTCTTGGTATTTGGATAATCTTACTAGATGGACAGCTTTATCCAACTTAGATATATTTATGCAGTGAAGTCATATATCCAACTACCACTACCTCTTACCGAACCTACTCCCACTTTCTTAGCTTTTTCATTCTACTGTCCACATACTCTTTTATCATCTACTGGTGCTCTTCCACATAACCTTTCCACGCTCTCCTCCTTACCCTCCCTGTAATCCTACGCCCTCCTCTCCCCAAACGCCACAACTTCCGGTATCCTAAAACTAACACAAAACATCCTCTTCTTCGGCGCCACCTCCCTCACATCCCAAACACTCGTCTCATATCTATCCCCCTGCTTCACCTCCACGCCCAACATCTCGCTAACCCTCTCACAAATCTCCTTTCCCTCGCGCACATTATCCTCGCTCTTCGTGCTGAAGCAATGCACGTGTGCCATCGGCAATTTTCTATTCGTGTGCGGCTCGAAGAGTTTTTCGTGGCCGTGATACAGACCCTGGAATGCGGGGATGAACGAGATGGCTGATGCTGGGAGGTTCATTACGAAGTGGTTGATTGTAGGAGGAATGGTGATGATCTTGGGAGGTGGAGGGGGTGCGCTGCGGGAGGGGCGTTTAGGGGCTATGGTGATGGTATTGTTGGGGGAAAGGGCGAGAGCCAGTAGATCGTCGGCGGCGTGAGGGATGAATTTGTGGCCGTCTTCATTGAAAGGGTGGACGAAGTTTTCGACCTGGTGTGGGAGTTAGTTTAGGTTATTGTTTGTTTTGCAGTATTCTTGTAGAGTTGCAGCAAAAGAGAGAGTATCAGATTAAAGCGCCTTGTCAGAGGCATTCTCATCAAGGTATACCAACTGGTGGTTATGTTGACCGTCGTGATATATAAATCATCATGTGATAAAGGAGAGTTTCGACAAGCTTGCGGAACGAAAGGACTGAAAGAAGAGGAGAAAAAGCTCACCTTATTTCGTACTATAGCATCTTTCAATGCCGCATGACTATCTGGGTTCAGATCATTCGCCCAAACGAAGACCCCTTTTTTACCCGCAGGCACAGCAAAGGGACCCACCCCCGCCATGACATCGCAAACCACATCTCCAGGATTGAACAGGTCCACCAATCTCTTATGCTCGGTCTGTAATCTGCTGTTCCAATATACCTTGGAGTAGTCGAAGCAAAACGTACAATCTCCCTCACGAATCTCAACATTCATGTTGTCCTCACCGGCGAGGACTTCATAGGAAAAAGTACGGTATTCGGAGTGTGTGCCGACGTCGGAAACTTTGTTGATTACAGTGCGAATGGTGGGATTCTTATCCATAAGGACCTCTGCGATGAGCTTCTTGTATGGTAGATATTCGTCATGTAAATTGAGATGGGCTGCGGGGTAGTTCTGTTAGGAGGAGCTATTCAGTGGGGAAGAAGGGCATAGTACCAACGTGCCCGACTATGGCAAAGCCAACAGGAATTTCTCCTTGTGCATCTTCTGGCAAAATAGATGTCATAACATCGACTATACATGGTATTAGCCCTTGCTATGTCGAATAGGGCAAGAAACCTACTGTAATTCCAGTAATTGTAATCTAGCGTCAAATCGTACGGGATAACACCCAATTCCTGCGCTTTCACAGCCTCCTGAAGAATCGTACTCCAAGTGGTCAGGTCTACCAGGCATCATCTCAGCGAGGTCCATTTTACTTCCCAAGTTTGCTATCTCGTACCATCATGCTTAACTTCCGGCTTCAAAAGCAAACACTTTCCACCTTTCTCAGCCAGCTGAGGGTCAGGGTCTGGCCTTACGTTTGATATTCTTTCTAGGAGCAGCAATTCTTTACTTTTTTGCATTTGTGATCGACATTTCGATATGTTCTTGTTATTGGAAATCCTCGCTGCGGATAGTGGAATTGTTTTGGAGAAAAGAGAACGGTCCAATATTCCGCTGGCTGCAGTGCGAACGATAGGCGGACGAAATATTGACATTTTGTCGTCTGTTCTTATAGAAGTTTCCTATGCGCATACATTAGCAAGTGGCTCTGAAGTTCGAGAAAAATATATACCTCCATAGCTTCATACCATTGTGTAGATTGTCTTTTGAAATTTTTTTGAAGACTCATAAATTTCGCAAGGCTAAGGTTAGACGTTTTCGATAACACGCTAGTAATAAGGCTATCTCCAATCACATGGTGATGTCATCTAAGGCTACATTGCATGTGCACTGGGGGTAAATAAATGCTCATGCTCGTTCCAAATTTAGCTGTTCAGTAGAATCAAACATCAGATTTCTCAAGATGTCGACTTCAAAGAGAACTTTAGATGCATTCTTCAAGCCCCCGGCAAAGAAAGCGCGAATTTCAGACTCCGGAATCAAAGGAGAAGCGGTTGAAGAACTTGTAAGCAGTAGACACTCAATATGTCTGGTGACAAGCAGCTGATATAAATGAAGGAGCGCGAATTCACGCGCCATCCGCAATATCCATTTCCCATACCGTGTTTCCCTCAATCCATATTTTCTGAGCTATCCTCACTACCATCCGCGATTGGTAAGGAAATCAATGATCAAGCTGATCTTGATCTTCTCTACTTTGAACCGTACATCCCTAGATATCTCGAACGTCAGGTTTTCCAATTTCTGCGTTCTGAATTGCCATTCTACCGCGTGGAATATGACATCAATAGAGGAGGTATATCAACGCATATCAAAACTCCAAGGTAGGCTACTCTTACGTCTTCTCAATCCAAGATACAGCTGATGAGAGTGATTTGAAGGTGGACCACAGTATTCGGCCTGGATGAGACTTCCAAGTTTGATGAGAATGGTGATGTAGTCGATGCCAGTAGTTGGAAGAAGATCCAGAAAGATAAATATTACACCAAATACCCGCCGCGGCCCATTCCCAAATGCCTTGACGACCTCCGTCTCAGCACAGAAGCAGTTACAGGTTGCAAATTCAATTTTTGCCTGGTTAACTATTATGCTTCCGGGTCAGATTCGATCTCATACCACAGCGATGATGAGAGATTCCTCGGTAATCTTCCTGCTATTGCAAGCTTTTCACTTGGTGCCAGACGAGATTTTTTGATGAAGCATAAACCAATTCCTCCCAACGATAATGCGCCTCCGCCACCAGAAACCAAACCTCTAAAATTACCACTTGCAAGTGGTGACATGATATTGATGAGAGGTAGAACACAAGCAAACTGGCTGCATTCAATACCGAAACGAACGGGAAAGAATGCAGAAGACGGAGGAAGAATCAACATTACCTTTCGAAAAGCCATGGTGAAAGGTGGAACTGAAAATTACTACAATTACAATGTCGGCACAGGTCCTGTGTATAAATGGGATAGTATTCTCAGAGAAATGAGGGTATGGAAAGGAGCATAACTTGTTTGTGGGTATTCTATGCATCTTCTAAATCTCTATCTTCCAAATCTCATCTGTGCATTTGCGTAATTGTATAATGCTCGCAAAAATACTTGATACCCGACGCCATTGTTATCTTGCACATGGAAAATTTCCGTTAGTCGTAGCTGCCATGGGGGATAACCGGATAGTTCAACGTTTGGACCGAACAGTATCAGGAGATTCGGCTCTCCGATAATGCTCTCCGAAATTTCTGCATCTATTAACTCTTGGTTGATGTCGTTGGCTGAGATCTTGCCTCGTTGGGACATTTCGGTAAGGGTTCTTGTAAGGTCCACTAATGAGTCTCTCCCATCTTCGGATGACAGAAGTAGAACTGAGATATGTTGTAAAGACTCGGGAAGTGTCTCACTGATTGGCGTGCTCGGAGAAGATGATTCTATAGATGGAACGTGTGGAGCCCTCAGCGATAATGCCGGATGATCCGGTCCAAAGTATGATGCCAACTTCCTCACTACCGCTCTGTGTGTCGCAGGTATATATCCCTTTAATATGCCTAGAGTTGCCGAGTTAGCGCCTAGAACATGCCCCAGCACTCTGCATAATCCTCCTATACATACCAGTTTTCTCGTAGATGCTCAGCATTGGGATCCCAACACAAGCACACCAAGCCGTGATCTCTGCAACCTCATCTACTAATGCTTCTAAGCCAGCCCCCGATCTCATGCCATCCTCTAGTTTCAGCACCACACTCAAATGCTCCGGCAATCTCTTCAAGCCTCTCACATCTTTTTGTATCAGTCCGGGCGTCCTATGGTGATAATATAAAATCGCGAATATGCGATCTTTCACTGCATGGTAGGCCGTTCGCAATCGCATATACAGAGAGAAAATGGCATGTACGACAACGTATACAAGGGCATGTAATTGGAATCGCAGAAAGTTGCGTATGCCGAGATGCGAGTTGGGTTTTGCGGTAGAAGAGAAAGAGCTCGAAGATTTGGATTTGGATTTTGTTATT
Organism: Clarireedia aff. paspali H2; assembly: GCA_026770245.1. Lineage (NCBI taxonomy): Eukaryota > Fungi > Ascomycota > Leotiomycetes > Helotiales > Rutstroemiaceae > Clarireedia > Clarireedia aff. paspali H2. Next base: position 55,669 of record JAJCXA010000184.1, read on the forward strand.
TTATCGGAAGGTAGAAGTGGCTAAATCAACGCGGAGTTAGTAAATTGCATTGGATGAATAGATTGGTAGGCCTTGCTGCAGGTACAGTATACAACTGACAGGGCAGAATCCAAACAAAGGTAGCAAACCTACCTCGATGAGCTTGCGTCGTTCTTCGGGAGAATATAACTTGTGACCGGCTTTTACGTCTTCGCGATATGCCTCGAGGGCTTTGTATTTACTGGGTGCCATGTCGACAATCGCATGCAACGTTGAAGCGCGCGTGGCCGAAGTGAAATGTGTTCGGCGGGAAGGAAGCAATTTTTACCTTGGAGCTTGTTCTGGGTCTTGACACGAGTCCATGACTCCGAGGCCAAGCGAGATCGTAGAACTATTTCATACGTAAAACTATTTCACTGAAACCTTGCATGGCTGAGACTCAACTCAAAACCCCCAGCGTGGCTATTTTGGTTGACGGTTTCCTGTGATATGTAGTAGTATATTTTGGGAGTTCGTTGTATATTTTAGGAGTTCGTTGTACCTTCGACCCTTTCTCTGAGTGGTAAAGAGACAGATAGAGAAATATTTAACGAAGCTGTGGTGAAGCGTTGACGGAGAGTGAGCGAGGTCTGCTCATGGAAAAGAAGGGAGATAGGGGAGAGTAGAGTGTGTTGACATGGTTGAGAACCGGATATCAACCTTTGATCTTTCAAGTCTGTCATTCAACGTTACTTACAGAATCAGCGAGTCTCAAGTTTCAAATCACGACTGAATAGTTACTGTATCGTTCGTCGCGCATCATCTTCGGCCACCCAATGAAAGCTTAGTAAGCTGCATAGACTCCGCGTCGGGTCGTACCTTGAACCGGTGTGCAGGCGGTCTTCAACGATCCCTGCCTCTAATCGTTGATACATGAACTTCGTCTCAAGTCATCCATTCCCCATATGCAACACCTCGAATAATGGCGTCTGTCAACGGCGGCGGCTCGTTGAGTGGAAGGTCATTGTACCCCAAAGGCCCAAATTTCACTCTAGAAAACTTTTCCAACAAGGACTTTATCGTGAGAGATTTTGTGGAAGACCTGTCCGAAAGTGCTATCCCAGTCAATAGACGTTCTGGACCTGCGCAACCAGCATTCGACCCAAAGCCATTTATACGGACATTCGACAGTACGCTATCGTGCAGCTTTACCTCTGCGGTCTTTGCTAATGCGTGTTAGATGCCGTGGCGCAACTTGCTACATTGAGAGAAGAATTGGAGGAAAAGGAAACCGAGCTGCTTACGTCTGTTCGACGTGCTGAGGTCCAACACGATCAAACATTAGATACTCTAGGGAGGAAACTTGACCAGTCGATCGACACCTTCGAATCTCTCGATATAACGCTGAACAATCCGAATGGGACGAATGGCGCAAGCAATGATCGATACGGTCGTCCGGAACTAGGAGGTAATGTTGCTGTACAGATTGGAGAGAGACTCGAGGATCTAGACAAGCAGAGGAGACGTGCGCTGGACGCTAACTTCTTGATACAATGTTGGATCGAGGTTAGCGAGAATGGATCTCTTACATCCTTAGAAGACATGATACGGCGGCAAGGCGGAGGAGAGAACAAAGTACGAGCCGCTGTTATTGCCAGGCAGCTTATGCGGATGAGCCAGAGATTAGATCCCTCGTCATGGGCTCAAGCAAACGGGTCGAAGAAGGCGAAAGGTACTACCAACGGTGTAGTCGGCAACAGAGGTCACAACACCAGGGAAATTATCGAAAAGTTCTCGGAAACACTTGAGAAACATCTGCTGAAGCAATTTGATAGCAGCTACCGAAGGCAGAATTTTGACGATATGCTTGAATGCGCAAAGGTTCTACATGATTTCAATGGCGGATCCAGTGTTGTGGCCCTCTTCGTCAATCAACATCAGTTCTTCATTGATCGTAGTCAACTCATGGCCGAAGAAGTGACCACGGATAATGACACATGGGACAAACTTGCAGACCCGGATTCGGATCCTCCAGCAGTTGAGCCTAGTTTACAGTCATTGATTGACGAAATTCGGGTCGTCATGCAGGAGGAGTCTTTCATTATCAAACGGGCATTTCCTTTCTACGAAGTGGTTCTCACCAAGTTCATACAGCGAATATTCCAGCAATCTATACAGCAGCGCCTAGAAATGGTTCTTGAGAAAGCTGATACAATTTCGTCCTTGGCGTTTCTCAGATCATTGCATGCGTCGAGAACATACATTAATACTTTGATTGAAGACCTTAAAGCACACGGGTTAACAGAACATCCTGAGCCTTGTACAGCGCAAACGAGCCAAAGTCTCGACCAGCAATTAGACGAACTGTTCGTACCTTATCTTGTTGGAAACTCGTATATCGACAGAGAACGGAAGAGTTTGGAGGAACTTTTCTCATCATTACTCTTCAAGTTTACTATTTATCACTCGCGACGGAAGAAGGTTCCTACCGGTTTCATGGCCTCTTTGGCACAGCAAGGAAGTCAGCTTTTGTCATCAGCGAAGGATGCATATATCGACCGCCTCGATTCATCAGAACTTACTCCTACACAGAAAGCCATGATGTTACGTGTTGCTGGCCTTAGGGATCTTGACAACAACAAGAATGAAATCGAAGTCACTGACGAAGACGGTGTGATTAGTGTTGCAAATGCCAAGCGAATGCTGAGGTGGCTTGCCGAAGGGGTACGACGAGCTTTGGAGATGGGAAGTGGAACAGATACTCCTAAGGATGTTTCGACTTTACTGAACCTTTTGCTTAATAGCATGGGTCAGGTGTATATTGAGACGGCGCTGGAAGCCGCGGCCGACCAAGCTGCTGCCCAAGAAAATACGAAGACTGAACCGGATCTGGCATATCTACCTTCCCTTCGACCAGCCATTATTATAACCAATGTTATGTCTCGATTTATCAACACTGTCTTGATACGCTTAGCGGAATCAAACACTACAGTCAGACGCGCTATGGAATCCCAAACGAAAACAAGCGTAGAAAGAATCGAGAAGAAGACGAACGACATTATGCGGAGTACTGTTACAGTTGTTCTGAACTGGGTGTCAAAGGTATTGGCTGGTCAGAAGAAAGCTGATTTCCGCCCGAAAGACAGCGACCTTGGCACAATCGAGACTTTACAAACCGCTACATGCTTGTCTATTTGCAATTTTCTACAACGCGTAGCTAGGCTCGCAGCCCAAGCGGTTGATGGACAAAATCTAGAAGTCTTCAGCTGTGAGCTTGCGCTCAGCATTCGCGACATGTTTTTCGAACATTTCAAGAAGTTTAACGTCAACGCCACTGGAGGCTTGATGGTTACGAAGGATATTTCGAGTTATGTGTCTGCACTCAAGGGTTGGCCCTTAACGAAAGAGGTTGGGACTGAAGTTGAAATTCTAAGTGATATCGGAAATTTGTTTATTATTGGACCAGAAGCTCTCCGAGAAAAGTCAAGAACGGTGCTCGCCAGTGGAGACAGTAAGAAGTTGCAGAAGGCAGATTTCCGAGCCTTCGTACTGAAAAGAGATGATTCGGGAAGTGTTGGAGTTCAAAGTGTGCTTGCGGGATTATGATACCAAGAATTCGAGATGATCACCTAGGACAATTTGGCGTTCAAGCGGAGTTTGAACATTCGGTACATTCGGGCGACCACCTTTTGAGGTGTTAATTTGAGCTCATGTGTAAGTCAAAACTATTTGTAAAATATCACTAGATTATGCCTTCTCACCGCATTTTATCTACCTGGTACATGAGTTGAGAGCTTCTTCCGATTTCCTTCTATTGTTTTCCCTAAATCCCATGATATTCGAGGATCCAAACGCCACAGCAATGTCGCGCCATTGTAAAATTCATTCCATCTATACCCATACACAAAACACCCGTCTAAGCCTCCTCAAGGCAGATTGAATCCAAAACCAGCCATGCAGCTTTTGTATTTGTCGACCATACTCGCACATGCGACCTGGGGATCTGATGCTGTACTGAATAGCATGCATTCGTCTCGAGCGGCCTTTTCGTCTTTGCATACGCAACATGGCTATAAGATGAATGAGATTTTGAGTATCAAGCGGGATGTTATAGAGAATACCTTTACTGCAGCAGAAGCTTGACCAGCTGGTTTGAGATCCGCGCCCATATTTGCGCTGGTCGAAGTAGCTATATGCCCGCATTAGTCAATTAGAGACGAAGGACATAAAGAAAGGAAACGCTTACGCATGGTGAATGATGCGGAAGACATATTGAAATGCACAGTATCGCTCTTCAGGAGGCTCTGCAAATAGTACATGTACAGGATTTTGGTTCCTCAATTGCTTATTTCTTGACTTTGGTATTTCGACGATTTGTAAGAACTTCCACCCTCAACATCACGACATCCCCAAGACCCGGTTACCGGACGGTCAAAAGTTTATCCGAAAAGCGCTAAGTGAAATTAGCTTTATTGACATGCAAACCCCACCAAGAACCGAACCCATCCAATGTCAGTGCCGCCGCACCTTTAATTTTCACACATCTGCAACTAGTCATCTCACTGTAACCAAAGACTCCTTTTTTTAAACACACAATATATTTTCTTGTTTTCTTTATCAGACACGGTAGATTTGCTTATTTTTCAGAGAACGCGAAAATGGCTACAAGTGCGTCGAAGATTTTTTCACTCGAGGCAAAGGGTTTGAAGCTGGATACCGCAGCGGATGTGGAGCCGCATATTCGAGCGCTGAGGGATATGAAAGACGTGGAGGAAGTGAGATTTCTAGGCAATACCTTGGGTGTGGAGGCTTGTGAGGCTATTGCAAAAGTACTAGAAGAGAAGAAGAGCTTGAAGGTATGTTCTGTTGTACTCATGAGAGAAATAATTTCACGATAGGGGGGCACAAGACTAACTTATTTGCCCCTCAAGATCGCAAACCTTGCGGATATATTCACCGGTCGACTGTTGAACGAAATCCCACAAGCTCTTTCTTCGCTACTTACTGCGCTACTTAAACTTCCGAACCTGCATACGGTTAACTTGAATGATAATGCCTTTGGTCTTAACACGCAAGCGCCACTCGTCGCATTCCTTTCTTCGCACACCCCGCTTCAACATCTGATTCTCAACAACAACGGACTAGGGCCCCACGCAGGGATATTGATCGCTGATGCACTGAGTGAATTGCATGCGAAGAAAGTGGAAGCACGCGCTCAGGGGAAAACTGTTCCGGACTTGGAAACTGTCATTTGCGGAAGAAACAGGTTGGAGAATGGCAGTATGACAGCTTGGGCAAAGGCGTTCAGCCTGCATACAGGGGTTAAAGAGGTGAAGATGGTGCAAAATGGTATTCGTCAGGAGGGTATCAGCCATTTGTTGAAGGAAGGTTTGAAGCATGCGAAGGGGATTGAGGTCTTGGATTTGCAGGACAATACGTTCACAGTTATGGGAGCGAAGGCACTTGCGGGTGTTGTCGGCGGATGGAATGAAATCCGAGAGTTGGGCGTCGGCGATTCATTGTTGAGTGGGAAGGGAAGTGTGGCTGTGGCGGAAGCTTTGAAGAAGGGAAACAATGAGAAATTGGAAACATTAAGGTTGCAGTTCAACGATATCGGAGTAAAGGGTCTGCAAGGTTTTGCGGATGCAGCTAAAGATTCGCTACCAGCACTGAAAAGGATTGAGTTGAACGGAAACAAGTTCACCGAGGATAACTTACTTTTGGAGCAACTTAAGGAGCTGTTAGAAGAGAGGAAAGAGAGATTGGCTGGTGACGTGGTTTTGGAGGATGAGTGGGGTTTGGATGGTTTGAGCGATCTCGAGGGAGAAAGTGATGAGGAAAGCGAGGAGGATGAAGCAGAAGAGTTGAGGGAGAAGTTGATTCATGATGCGGAGGAAGCTCAAGCACAGCCTGTGGTCCAGGTACAGGATAAGGATGTCGATGATCTTGCGAAGGCTCTTGACAAAAACCTCTCGGTCTGAATATGCCAGTTGTATGATTTTGGATGATTTTGACGACTTCGGTGTAGGTTATGGATTGGTAGGCAGGGTGGAAAATAGGAAACGCAAGGAAGGGAAGGGAAGGAAAGGGAAAAGTTGGGAAAAGGGAAAATCTTTATGCATACCCTGTTGATGATGTTTCTGTGCTGAGGCCCAGCAATCAGTAGCCCTATGCGTTCCTCTTTTCATTCATTGTCTGAACATAAGGACCGCACAGCATAGCATAATTGCTCTTCGTTTCGTTGGAAGATGAGAGCAAAAAGCAGCGTTGCATTGCTTTGCATGCGAGTAGATAGCTAGATAGATAGATTTTTACTAAGAATCCCTGTTCTTTTGTAATGATACTTCCTTCTACTTGCCATGATGAGTGCTGCTTGCCGTCGTAGACTTCTACTCACCATGACGCTTCCCCATGCTATTATCGTTTTAAGATTATATTTACCTATCTTCTACCATTACCATTACCAGTAAATATAAACAAGCTCCTTGACACTCAGGTTCTCAAGAAAGCAATAAGTTGTCTCTGATACACAAAACTCAAGCCATTCATTCATTCATTCATTCATTCATTCATTCCTACATTGCCCATATCCTCCAGTACGCTCACAATCCAGTCAATCAATCAACCAACCAACCAATCAATCAATCAAATGAATATAACTCGATATTTCCCCGTTGGCTCAAACATGCAGATAGATCTACCTACCATATATATATAAGAGCTCTGAAATTTGCCAAGAAGCAAGCAACCCTCAAGACCATTCACAACCTATATACATATATATAACCTTCCATCTCATCTCATCTCATCTCATTCCATGCCATCTCGCGCTATCTCCCTTGCCTTTCCTTTCCTTCCGCTCCCCCCTTTAACCAAAGCCCCCC